>JAKMWZ010000369.1:0-43748 GCA_025328985.1 Colletotrichum sp. SAR11_239 | reverse complement strand
AGGTTGTTGAGAGGAGGGGAGCGGAGGGGGAGGGGAGGCCGAATTGAGATGTGACGCCTGAATGAAGATGGAGAATACACGACGTATACGAGAAGGTTGAACGGTACGACGAGAAGGACAGCTCGATGTGGTGTTGATGTGAAAAGGGGACACGCTGAGCTAAAGTTGGTTGATACGGCAGATGTCTAGTCTGGCGTGATTGCGCGTCAGATCCAATGTGAATCGTGGCTTCAGGATATAGAAAGTCAGATCATGGTCCCTTGATCCTCAAGCCAATCCATACACGATTCTGGCACACGATCAAAGCGCTGAGAAACACATCGCCTCCCATGAAGAGAGCTCTCCACCATCAAAAAGTCATACAGACATCGTGTCCATCTCAACAAAAGCAATGAGGCGGCAAGTCCTCTCCCAACAGAATTACGCGTTCCCGCCCAGTCGTCCACAGGATCAACATCAAGTACAACTCCTTTGGGTTTTGTATCGCTGCTCAGATCTTCAGGCAGCCTCATGTCAGCACCATTAGACGCTTAGCATCAAGAATCACCGTCACCAAGAGTGGGTTGAAAGCCGCTGTAGACGTGGTAGAAGGTTCAGGCAGCAGCCACCGAGCGTAGGCTAATGACTAGTTCAGGACATATAAGTGTACAGCGTATACTCTACGTACGGAAAAGACACATTGGCAACTACAATGTGTGCTGTGGCTATCAACTAAGCTTTACTCGCGTCGATAGGTCGCTGATAGTTAGCTACGTATCGTACTCACCTATTTTATGACATTCATAATAGTAAACGTCGGTGCAGCTGGAGACTGACGACTAGCAGACGCAAAATTCAGACTGGTGTTACCTGTCAGCTATCACCATATGAAGATGCCAATTATTTGCAATGATCAACGAGCCATGTATTCATCTAGACTCTGAACCCAGTTTTGCCACCATGCAAAACGCCCGACAAAGAAAATATCCAAGATGTCTATTCATACACGACGTAAAAGTCTTCCGATATCCTCCGCCACATTACAGCCTTACAGCTTCATACCCAACGCCTTGTGCACACGCATGCTCTGCCTGATGCTGAGGTCCAACATAATCTCCTCAGAGCCACCGGGGATGGCGTAGGCACGGACGTCACGGTACAATCGCTCGACCTTGCCACCCTGGCCACCGCGGGAGTACGACAGACCGCCGAAGATCTGGGACGCCTCACGCGCGCAGAACTCAAAGGTGACAGTCGACTGAGCCTTGAGAGAGGCAATGGCACCGCCGAGCTTGAGCATGGCCTCGGTCTCGCCCATCTTCTCGCACTGGAAGACGACGTTCTCGAGCCAGTTGTAGGAGGCCTCGATCTGGCGCGCCATGTGGGCGAGCTTGAGGCGGATGACGGGGTGCTCGATGAGCTTCTTTCCGAAGGTGCGGCGCTTGTTGGCGTACTTAACGGACTCCTCGTAGCAGACACGGGAGAAGCGGAGGCACTGGATGATGATGCCGATACGCTCGTGGTTGAAGTTGGTCATGATAACTGTGATTGTTAGCGGTATTCACGACTGTTAATGGGGGTGATGACGTACCTCTGAAACCCTGGTTCTTCTTGCCAAGGAGGTTCTCGACGGGGACCTTGACATCCTCAAAGGTGATGTAGGTGGTGCCGGAAGACCAGACACCCTGGCAGTCCATACGTCTCGTCGTGACACCGGGGCCTCTCTCGATGAGCAGCAAGCTGACGCCGTTCATGCCGGGGCCGCCAGTGCGGACGGCGGTGGTGAAGTAGTCACACCAGATACCGTTGGTAATCCACTTCTTCTCACCGTTGACGATGAAGTGCTTGCCGTCCTCGCTCAGCTTAGCCTCGCAAGTCAGGTTGGCAACGTCAGAACCAGCATCGGGCTCGGTGATGGCCAAGCAGATGCGCTTGTCACCGTTGAGGATGCCAGGCAGGATGCGGTCGACCAGAGACTTCTGGCCGAACTTGACGAGCGGCGGGCATCCAATACCGAAACCACCGATGACGTTCCAGACGAAACCACCAGAGGCGGAGCGGGAAAGCTCGTCAGTCAGGAGCATCTCGTGGAAGAGATCCCAGTTGTCGGGGTGTACGGAGGCGACGGTGTTCTTGGTGTACTGGGTGGGGTAGTGGACACCCAAAAGACCAGCCAAGTAGCCGCGCTCACCCATCTGCTTGTAGATCGCGGGGTCGACCTCCTTCTTCTCGTCCCACTCGGTAACGTAGGGCTCGATGTTGTTGGTCATCCACTCGCGGACCTCGGCACGGAGAGCGGCGTGCGTCTCGTTGAAGTAGGGGGAGTGGTGCTTCACGGTGTCAGTCAGAACGAGCTATACACACAATGTTTGGAGGCTGGCTTACTGCGTGGTACCAGGCCGGGTCGGCATAGGGGATCATGTCGCCAAAGGGGTCCAAAGGCTCCGACTCCTCAGTCTTGGCAATGACCTTCTTCTCGGCCTTCTTGGTGGGCATGGGAGCGGCGGCGGCGGCATCGGGCTGGGCGGCCTTGGGCTTGGAGTCGAGGGAGCCGACCTGCAGCTTGGCCTGGTACTTCTTCAGGATGCCTTCGTTGTGGTACTTCCAGAACTGCTTGGAGGCGTCCTTGCCAGCAACGCGCTGGAGGATCTTCTTGCCGCCTGTGGACTAATTAGCTGAAGCCGCACACGAACTGGGATGGACGGCAGAACGCACCAGGGTGGTCATCCTGGAACTTTGTGAGGTCGTAGACATCGCCGTCGACGATGATGAACAAGTCCTCGGGCTTGTTGTGCGACGCGACGTCGCTGGTTGAGAAGGTCTTGGACATGGTTGCGATGCGAGGGGAGCTGTCGTCGGATGATGGGATTGATGGGTATCTGGACAGGTAGGGAAGAAAGACAAGGTTCCTTTCAAGACAGACGAGGGGGGGACGGTGATGTTTAAAGACAATGGCGTCGAGTCGTGCGTGGCACAGGGGACAAAGTGTTAAAGAACGAGTCGCGACGGCCACGGTCGGCAATGAGGATGGGCTTTGGGGGTGGTCAAGGCGATCACATGCTTGCGGTAAAGCTTCCGCCGTGGACGTCCATCAGTGCCTTAGTAGTCGTAGTGTACTAAGGATGCTGGACCTCAGGACTCAGGAGCGGACACAGCCGCACCCAGTTCCAATGCAGCTCCCTCATGGCATCCACAGCAGGAAAGGTACCTCCGCACCCGTACGATGCGGGGGAGTACATGGCGCCATGTCGAATACAGGCACAATGTCCGCCGTGCAGCGGCACCCCGTGGCCCCCACAATCTTTACGACGCTCTGCAGCATGGAAACGCTGGTCTCGGGGCAGCGAGTGTGGGGAAACCTGCTGAACCATTCCTCGGTCAGTCGCTAATTGCTCTTTCCTCAGTGGCGGACGTGTTCCGCCTGCTTTTTAGCACCATCACTGGTGAGCATCCGGAGGCTGGGGCCTTTCTCTCGCTGGTGCAGACAGATAGCCTTCCGCTATCCCCGTGTTGTCGACTGGTTTTGGCGCTAGGCGTGTCATGTGCACCTGTTTCCTGCACCTGTCTGACCAGTCAGTGCCCCCCCCCCCATTGATTGAATTTCTCGTTGCGTTGGCCGTTCCTTTGGGGGTTGCGTTGCGTCCGGGGGCGTCGCATGTGATTCTTTTCTCTGTTTCGGGAACGTCGCTTGCTGATGTCATCGACCTGCTGTTTCCAAAAGTGGCCCTGGACCTCGGCATCTTTTTTTGGAGCGACCTCTTTGGCCAATGAACAGCGCGGGGTTGGTCAGGTGGATCCACTTTACCCCCGTACCGCTGTTTTGCTGCTCGTGGCACGGCGACGCGCTCCTGGAACGGTAAGGACGCACACCGATGGTGAGGCATGCACCCCGAGTCAAGCACATGATGCCCAGTCAACCATGGAAGAAAACGACAAACCCCATGGGCAGAACAGAGATTAGGGTAGCATGCCGACAGATTACCCCGTACAAAGCACGTGGGCGGTCTGGAGTAGCGAGCGATCAGTAAAATAGCCGGGAGGTTGGATTTTGACCGTCGATTGATGGACTCCGGCCGTTTGAGGTCTCGACCCCCGTAGCCGGCAACCAGCGCCGCCACCCGGCCGACACATCGTCCGGTCTCTTCCCAACCTCATATGTGGCTGTCATGGACGCCATCATCGATTGAATGGCTTCCAATCCATCGTGGTTATCTTTCAGCCCGGTTTGCATTTGCAACCGCTGACTTTCACAAATAGCCGTAGACTCCTATTTCCTCCCAACCATCTGCACAAAACCGGTTTCACCGGTGGAAGCATGAATGAACTTCTTTACCTAGAGAAAAGCTCCAGAAGAAGGACATCCCAATAATGAATAAGGGACACTGGCATTGGGCATGCAAACTGGTGGAGGGATGACACAAAAAATGCCCAATACTTTATTTCCTTTCCGTTTTGCAACTATCTCAAAGATCCATGGAGCCCGAAGCGTGGGTGCTTGTTCAATTGTTCGCATCTAATCAGCAATAGATGGCGAATCATCCTCGTTCTTCCTTATGGCAGCTGGATAAGTTATGCGAAATGCTCAGTAGATCGATAATTAAGCATCAGGACAAAGTCATCTTTGTCGTCGCATCATCATTGTATCGATGGAAACTACACATATTCCACACGGGGCCTGGTTAGATATGCTCGGCATCAAAAGATAAGAATTCTGTTTGCTTAGTTTATTCTCTTCTGCGTGCCTCACCTCATCCACCATTCCCTCGGAATCGTTCCTGCTTCAAGCCTCTTCGTCATAGACACCCAGTCCCTCCCGTTTCTGCATTTAATATTTGAACACCAAAGAATGTTACGGGACTTGGAGGCTAGCTTTTCAACATAAGAGCATGGATCAATGAGGCGTATCACGCCCTCCATGTGTTGTGCTGTCCTTATGTCCCAATGCGCGAAACCCCAGCGCCTGAGAAAGACGACGCGGTCATCCCTTCCCCAGCCATACGAAGCAGTGCAGTAGTCGCAACTCACAGAGTGTTGCTCCATGCCGGCCCCCCACGAGGCGGGAATGAAATCAGCCCCCGGAGTCAGTCTTGAAGCTTCGCTGCACGTGGGTATCGGTGCACCAGTAATTCCTGGCCTCGAAGACGCCCTCATACTACTGCCTCCCACGCGAATGTCCATCCCGAGGCAACTGCATATCCGCGGATCAAAGCACTCCAGGAGCCGACGGACCTCGAAGTGCGGGCAGAGCAGTCTTCTTCCGTGTCTCTCGCCAAAGTCACTGAGCTGGTCCAGTAGGAATGTCTCAGTGACCGGCTTCTCACCCAGAGTGAAAATGGGCAGGTTCCATTCAATCGTGAACGAGCAAGTGCTGCTGAAGGTTGAGATTGACGGTGGGATGGTTGGCTTGTGGCCACTGGCGGCGGCGGGAACAGCAGCATGACAAAGCTTGACGCACTCCTCACATTTGACGAACATTAATTTTGCGTGGTGTTCTGCCGACCGTAAACTCTTCCACCGGTGCTCAACGTCTCTCATGAGAACAGACCGATGCCGGCAAAGGCCGACCTCGCCTTGGTGATGAAGGATACATTTTCCGTACTTGTCAGAAAACTGTAAGGGTGGGTACCGGCGTCGACAGTTGTCGCAATCGTCGTGGAGGTATTCTCTACCCTCGAGATATCTGAGACGACGCTCGTAATCGCGGCTCTCCCGCCACAAGGCCAGCTCGGGTTGCTTTGTCTCTACCGCGTAGCAGTCTCCGCACAAATTCAGACGCATCACCCGCAGCCGTAGCAGTGAAAGCCAGCGGGAATACAGTCCTGGAAATTGGTAATCCAGGTTGAAGCAGACCACGTCTCGTCCCTGGATCTCTCGGACAACGTGGGCGGCCTTGAACGCGACGTCCTGAAATAGACGGAAAAAGGTGAAGCAAGTCTGGCGGAGCATGAACAATTCGTGAGGTGGCGCCTTGCGCATGATGTTGATGAGAAGCTCCTCCGGAATTTGAAGCAGGCGGCTTTCCCGCATGTTGCGAATATGGTTCTCGTTCCACGTTGAGAGTTTGGGCCAGCTTGTTTGGATCTCTGGGCCCTCAGCCTCTGGGCGCTCGCTGAGAGCGGTCTGTTCTTCAGGAACTTCCAGGTCTACTTGTCGGGCCTCTTCCTGGTTGACTTGGGGTCGTTGTTTTGTCTTCGAAGCTTTCTTCTTTCCATTATTCAGTCTGGCGACCTTCTGGCGCAAGATATGCGGCTTCATTATGAAAAGATGTTTAGAGGAAACTTGAGTAGACAGTTGATGGATGGTCCAACACAGTGGTAGCAATAGTCGCCTCGAGTTGGCGGATGTGTCTGCCTTCAAAGTTGTATCCTCCTAGAAGGCTCAAAGCTATTTGTGTCTTCATTGTCAGACATCTCCGAAGGGTAAGGTACTATCAATGTCTCTAAGTACGTCTATGTACCCCACTGGAGCCTTTGGGTTCAGGGATGTCACTCAAATCCTTAACACATCAGAAAGGCAGATAGTAAGTGTTTGGCAACCTCGCAAAGATAAAACAATGCTCTACCGTCAACAAATGCGTTTAGAAGTCGTAAGGAGCTGACCCAATTTGCTTCCCATCTAATTGGGCATCTGATTGGGCATATCATTGCGAAAGTTATAAAAACAGGAGCCTAAAGGCTACGTGACCTGATTTATTGTGGGCTTTCTCATGCTGAGACGCAAAAGGTTGCTGGAAGAAACCCAAGGCATGACGTCTAGGGCCCGGAAACCCTTAGTATGCGCAATCTCAAAAGGTATGATCAGAGTTCAAACCGTTCTGCGAAGAAAACCTTTTTACACCTTCAAATTCTTTCTCCGAGAACACCCACACTGAATGGGCTAGAGATCACCTCAACCAGACCGTTTCTTGACATCTGTTCGACGCCTTGAGCCAACTATCAGACCTCCAACTACCCCACCGTTTCGGAACAGCTTATGATAGTACCGGCAATATGTTTGATTACCCGATGGAATCCCTATCGATAAAGCTCTTTCTGATCATCCTTGGCCTGGAAGTTGTATGTCAGTTCCTTGAAAGGCGTTATCCTCGCAAATGGGACCCATCTCTGAAAGAAGACACGGCACAAGAGCAACACGCCCAAGAAAGACCTGCATACGTTTCCCCGCGAATCACATCAAATGAAAGTCGAAACAATGATACGTTGCAGTTTGCAAAACGGAATAACACAGGGGCCAGCTCTCCTGCGGAATTAGCCTTGAGAAAGCTGTGTGCACCAGGAGAGGCCAGAAGAGAAGCGCGCGCAGATATGAAGGAGGCCTTGAGAGAGCTGTGTCAAGCGCACGCAGATATAGATGAGGCCTTAAGAGAGCTGCGTGAAGCGCGCGCACATATAGAGGAGGCCTTGAGAGAGCTGCGTGCGCAGAAGAGGCCAGAGGAGAAGCGCACGCAGATATCAAGGAAGCCTTGAGAGAGATATGCGCGTAGGCAGAGGCTAGAAGGGAAGCGTTCGCGTGAGAGGGGCTTAATATGTCTTTGCCAGGGATCTCCACGCGCGTGGCGAGTCGCCTTTTGACAAGAAATGTCACCTTACAGTCCAGTAAACGGAATAACACGGGAGATAGCTCTCATGAAGAATTATATGTCGATGAGAGGAATACGAAAGCAATGTGCGGCTCTTTTAAGAACACAGATTCGGCGGATATCACCCCTGTTTAACAATCGCTGCCTATGAAGCCTTTGGTCATGGTACCCTAGACTCGACGCCACTCTCTATCCAAGATGCCAGTCCTCCCTATTGAGAAATCCAACCGCAAACAAGAGAGGGGGCTTCGCCTGCGTTTTCGACGAAAAAAACGCCGGAGACTTAATCCATTGTGAGGGTTTCAATATTCAAGTACCCAAGGTAGCTCTAGCAAGCCCACAAACAGCAACATGAGATCCATGCACCTTTTGCGTGTGAAGATTCAAGAGGTATGACACAAGCTTCAGATCCTTCCGGAGAAATGTGTTTCAATCATTCAAAAAGTCTTTCAACTTCCCATTTGATGAATTTTGTCGGCGATCAAAGCTGCAACTACTCAACCAGTCACTTTGGAACATCCCCGCAAGCGATACCGCCGTCACCCAGACGACATGGAGAATTACCTCACCACAAATCCGCCGGTATGGCTCTTTCTGGCTGCGCTTGGGCTCTGCTTTCTAAACGTTGCGTGTATGGCTTTCTACGAGTTTTGCCTTTGCAGCTGGTTTCCATCTGTGAGAAAAAGCAAAGCCCAACAGCAACACGCCCAACCAAGCTCTGCCGACCGGCCCCTGCTATCTTCCTCAAATGGGGTTCCGGAAAGCGGTACAACAAAGCTCACAAAGTGGGCGAAAGCGAAAGGCACCTCTACAGACACGAACTTGAAGGTGGGTTCTAGCTCTCTGAAGCTGGCAACTCGGTCAGAGATCACCCCCGTTCAGTCCTCGCTGCATATAAAGCCCATGGTCCTGATTCCGGAGACTCGGGAAGCTACTCTCTTCACAATGCAAGTTCCTCCCATTGAGAAGCCTATCGTAGGCAAGGGGATGCTTTCTGCACCCAAGCTTTCGAGCTGGGAAGCTGCATTTGATGGAAATCGTCGGAGGTCTCGAATCTTGCAGCTGCCTGACGAGATTCTATTTGAAATCATGCAAATGGTAGAGCTCGACGATTTGTACATGCTTCGCCAGGTGTCTTGCACATTCTTGCGCATTTACCATGACCAGGCTTTCCAGAGGCTTCATCGGAAAGGCCCATCCAGAATCTTCTGGCAATGGCAATGGCAAGGTCACCGAGAAGGATTTGAACTTGACCCGAAGACAGTAACGAGAGCGAGGCGAAACGTATTCTGCGATCCTTGTTTCAAAGTTAAGGAATCTGAGGAGTATCGGAGTCGGTTGAAAGAAGTGCAAGATTACATTCACTGTTCATTCTGCAACACTTCGCACAGGATCTTTGAGTTTTCCGCAGCGCAGCGTTCTAACTCCAAAGAGGTGCGACAATGTATTCTGGCCGAGGGATTCATTTGGCTCTGTCCGCACCGTAAAGTGTCATTCAGATCTGTCAGGAAACTTGCTTTTTCTCGCGATTGGACGTCGAGACTGGCTCCAGATGATAGTTACACCATAGAGTGGTGTCACGAATGTCATCTTCAAAGTGCCAGTAATGGTTGGGATGGCCGCCGAAAGGAGTTGGAGCCTCCACATGTAATCCTCTCTGGGCTCAAAACACCTTCAGCATCGGTCAATATTTCCATCAAGTGGAAAGTACCTTTGTTCAAAATTCTGCCAAACGTTGATGTAACGATGGCAGATGTCCAGAACGCCCTCAAAGATGCGGAGGTCAGATACGGGTTCAAACTGTGTCCTCACTTCAGCTACTGTAACGGAGAACTGCTTCGGATGCTTGATGCTCGGATTTGTGTTTGTTTTGGGAACGATAAGCGTTTGGGAATTCAACCAATGCCGAGCCCTCTGCCGGAGGCAGTTCCGCACACGACTTGCCGCCATGACGCCGACGTAGCACAGAGGTTAAACCGCAACCAGTCAGAACCTCAAGGCTTCATGTCTGGAACTCACTCGACTCGCTGCGATTTCTGCTTGACCATATATGGATTTAAAAGGCACGGAAGTTGTGTCTTCTTATTTCGGCACACTAATGTGGAAATGACCGCAGAGAGGAGCAAGTACTACTCGGGTTATGGTCTTCAACGTGTGCTTGAGCCAAGCTCATATGTGACCCGGGCAGCAGCAGTGGATGACGAGACCAAGTATCTTATGTGGTGCGATGATGAAACTTGCAGGAATGGCAGAAACTGGAACACGTACGCCACCTGCCTTAACGCGTATTAGAATGATCAAAATATGGCAAAAAGAATAATGGAAATTGATGGCACTAGATCTGCATGCGGATGCCCAAGAAAGATTCTGCCGAGATTAATGAATCAGACGAAAGACATAATGATAAGTGAACCTAAGCAATGAAGATAGATGATAAAGAAGACACGTATCAGTTAAATGTTCTATCCGTGAAATGTCCTATCCGTGAAATCCGGCTCGGGGGCGTCGACCGTCTAGCTGTCGATATCATATGCCGTCAGCTGGGTTATTTCACAATATTCTGTGACTTACAATTGCGTGGGTATGCGAGAATACACCCTTTACTTTATTGGTTTCGATTAAATTCAGCTGCCGGGTTGCCTCAGCCAGAAGCATCTTCCAAAGCACTTCCCAACACGCGGAAAGTTGGCATCGTGGGGAATTATATGCTCCATTGGATCTAAACGTGCCTTGAACTGCACACCGGCCGCATTGGCGTCGCGAGATTTTAAACGGAAACGAACACTTGTTGTGGCTTGCTACTCCATTTAGAGTCGCTGTTGCGGATAAGAGAGCGAACTCATCTCACGGGAAACGGTAAGATTTAGAGCTTTGCTGTCCGGGGGGATGACCACTTACTCTGGGCCTAACAGTCTATTTTATTTAAATAATTCTACCATTATTGTCGTCCCTGTCGTCCATATCGTCTCTGTCGTCTTTGTCGTCCCGGCGCTCCGTTCCCGATCCCCTTTCCCTATTCCTGTTGTCGTTGTCGTCGTTCATGTCGTCGTTCATGTCGTCGTCTATGCCCACTCCCCGCCCAGATAGCAAAACTCAAGAGCTATGGAAAACTGCTCGCATTGATATATCTATCTACTCGCTTCTTCTCTTAAGTTCAAGCTTGACCCGGACAGCGTTTGCTATGATAAGATCGTGCCAGAGATTAAGAAGCAAGACTGCTGCCATCACTGCTAAGAGCACATCAACTTCAGACACATAATGCGACAGACTTTCACGTTTGTTTTGTATGGCTCTCAGAAAAATCTTACCAGCTGCACAGCCGCCAGCGTCAAGACAGAAAAGGCTCGGTTGGTGCGATGGCAATGAATTCTACCTGATATCTCTAGCCTGCTCGCTCTGGCAAGTGGAGAATTGAGGCTCGAGACGACAGAAAAGGTACAACAAGAGGTACTAAAATAAACTACATACTACGACAAAAAGAAGTTCTTTCTCATCCACTCGATTTGCAAGTAGGAATTGCATATTGGAAATAACAAGTCATTATGTTCTCAATCAAGAGAAAGGATGGTCATTACATCGACGGGATGTTCTAAACGAGTCAATTCCGTCTAGTCCCCACCTCATCCGATGGTTCTCCAATCATTCACCCAAACACTTATCAAATCAGTCGTGGCATAACCCTCTTCATCCCTGTCAGTAGTGAGCTCTAGTCAACTTTTGTCAATGAAGGAGTGCTGGTCTCGGGTTTTCGGACTGATAAAACGTCGCGCTCCGCTTATCCAGCTCCATCATGGATACAACCGAAGTTGCAGGGTGGCCGCACCATCTGCCGGCGCGCCCCGCTGCGGAATTTCTGCAGCGTGCATGATTTCGATGGGCTTGGGCACTCCCGGTCGTCTCATTTTTCTTCTTTCCCACTCTGATCTTCATCCCTTCTCCACGAGGCGGTACCGGATTCTCGGGTCAAGTCGTTGCCTTCCAACAACAAAGACCCCAACAACCAACAGTCTGCCACCAAAAACCCATCAAACACTGACTCGCGACAAGCCTGAAATGGCCGAACCAACACCAACTCCCGCCGCTTCCTCCCCAGGCACTGAAACGGCTGCACCCGTCTCACCGCGGCCCGCCCCGGAAGTGGAGGTTGAGGTCGATCAGGAGGAGCTCGACTCCTCTTACGGGGACGATGAAGCCTCGCGCGCCAGCACCTCGCTCAAGTCAATCACATCCAGATATGAATGGAAGCACGGTCGCAGATACCACGGCTACCAGTCGGGTACTTACAACTTCCCGAACGATGAGCAAGAGCAAGACCGTCTGGACATGATCCACCATGTCTTCTACCGACTGATGCACGATCGCCTTTACCTCGCACCCATCAACACCGAGGGCCTCAAAGTCCTTGACATTGGCACGGGGACTGGCATCTGGCCGATTCAATTCGGCGACGAGCACCCCGAAGCTGAGGTCATCGTCGGTAATGACCTAAGCCCCATCCAGCCGGACTGGGTCCCGCCCAACGTGAAATTCATCATCGACGACGTCGAACTCGATTGGATGGAGCCGGAGAAGTACGACTACATTCACTGCCGCTATATGGCCGGATCCATCAAAGACTGGCCTCGACTGCTGAACCAGATCTACGAGAACCTGAAGCCCGGAGGATGGGTGGAGCTCCAAGAGTCGGCCAACACTCTCTACTCGGAAGACGGCTCGCTCAAGCCAGATAATGCCATGATTCAGATGATGGACGGCCTCATGGAAGCTTGCGAAAAGATTGGACGGACCATGGATCCTGCTCCCTCGTTCAAGCAGTGGACCGAGCAAGCTGGGTTTGAAAATATCAGTGAGAAGAAGTTCAAGTTGCCGATTGGCAGCTGGCCTAGGGATGAGCGGTTGAAGGAAATCGGGACCTTGATGGGGCACAACTTTCTCGAGGGGGTAGAGGCCTTCACCGCAGCTCTTTTCAAAGATGTCCTGGGTTGGTCGCAAGAGGAAGTCATTGTTCTCAACGCAGGAGTCCGAGCGGCGGTCCATAAGAAAGATGCGCACCCTATTTTCGACTTCATTGTTGTAACTGGTCAGAAACCAAAGTCGAGCTGACTGAGGCACGAATAGTAGAGATATATAATGTTGTTCAAATGCAATTGTCTCACCCGCCTGCCCACGTTGAAACTGATGCATGAGGTTCCATTCATCTTAAGACGAATAAGAGCCCCTCCTTTCAAAATCCCACAACTACCAAGTTACTCGTTTCACCCATTGGATTCTTTGAACAGTAATAGATACGCCATGAAAGTGTCATAACAGTTTCAACCTCATTTTATGTCATTTCATCCTCATTGTAAAGAAAAATCAAAAAGTAGTTTCTAGACCCTTAAGCAGACAACACCTCAGGAACCCTTCGCAAGCTTAAACATAGAACAGAGTAGATTTAGCTATCTTTTCAATCATCGTCATACGCGTTGTCCTTCTTCCACCAAATCGTGATATCAATGTCACTATCCTCATTGCTTTCGTATTCTTCCCTCCACAGGTCCAGTTGTTTGGCAGAGACTCTTGCCCAGAGTGAGCGTCTGGGACGGAAGAGCAGATCATGAGGCTGCTCAAATTGAAAAACAGTGTCGTGGCACTGTACTGTGATTCTGTAACCACTGAAGCTGTCAAAGTCATCAGCTGTGTAGTCCTCGTCCACCTCGACTACGAGGAAAATGCTTCCGCCGTCATTCAGAATCGCGTAGGCACCAAGTCCTCCGGCTCCTGCAGTGGTTCTGACTTGAGTTTGGGTGGTGTCGGACGGCGGGATGGCCAGTTGCATATACCCCGTTTGAGGCAGTGGCGGTTCGTCCGCACGTGCCCGAAGAATCTGGGTGGCCGATGCCTCTTCGGAAATCGGGAGGGGATTTGCGAAGACTAAATTCAAGAAAAGAACTATAGCGGCGAATGCCACAAAGTTGAAAGATGTCATAACGAGCGAGGTTTTGATTAGATCGATCAGCAACTCAGGACGACCAGGACGTTCGAGAAATTTTCAACTGTCGTTGTGACGAATATTTTTCAGATTTATCAATTCAATAGAGAACGTATTTAACCTGAGTAGCTAGATACACGTGCTGATAGCTAGCTAGCAACATTTCCATGACTGCATCCGCTGATTCCGGTCGGATCTCAGAGAGTAATTAACATAGTGGGTAGCACGGAGATAAGCGAAACCATATTTTGCTGTTAATACGTTGTATAAATAGCATCGGAAGTGCTGGCATAACGACTCTAATTAATTAAGCTTATGTAACACACACCTCTGGTTCTTGACAAGCCAAAACCTTCGTACCGAGTCAACTGCGCACGCTCGTTCACCGCTGGAGTGGCGCAGCTGCAACTGGACAAGGCAGTGATATGACTACAGAAATGTAAATTGGGTGCCCAATGACGATGAATACTCTCTCAGGTAAATCTTATCGCTGTTCTCTTCATAAGTCTTCCTTCGGCGGGGTCGCGTGGTGGACATCCTCAACCTGGCTGGAGGACGCATATGCATCCACATGAGTCTTGGAGAACTCTCTGGCCGGGACGCCACGTGCAAAGAGAATGTCCAGCTCCTCATATGTCCGTCCCTTAGCCTCGGGTAAACGGAAAAAGGACCAAACGAAGATGGTGCCAGCAGTGGCGGCCCAGAAGAACCCAGCCTTCCCGCGCAAGTTCCACTCTGTGGGGTTCCTTCGTGCACAATGTCAGTGTACCGCGATTGATGTCTTCGAAATGAAGTTGTGCATGCTCACATCATGTAAGTCTGTAAGACCTGCGAAACGATGTTTACTAGTTGATACGCGTTTCGAGACAGAACGACAGTCAACGGCCGAAGACGCACTGAGGAAGTCTCGCTGATTACGCTGTACTGCAAATGAGGTGAGTAATGAAGGCTTTGTAGGCACAATCCGGATTTCTTACTGTGATTGGACCGATGGTAAGGGACTGTTGCATTATTAGTCGTCGTTGACTATCATGCTGGTACAGGATGGAGAGCTTACGTAGATGAAGAGCCAGAAAACACACAAGCCACCAGACGGCCATAAGCCTTTCTTGCCAGCAGAAACGTCAAGAATCCCGATAATGAACAAGATCACTGTCAGAATACCCATGCCGGTGACATATATTTGGCGACGGCCCCAATGAGTGATGAGCCACCAGGAACTAGGCATGCATTGTGAGTAATCCTCTACCAATATCATCACCCCTTGAGATTTGGAACTCACAGGCAGGTACCGATGAAAGCCATTCCCTTCGCACCAAGACTCAATTCAAAAGCATTGGCCGTGTTCATGCCGGCGGTCGTGAAGAAATACGTCGGGGTGTATGCAAAGCTGCTGCCAGACATGACTTGTCCAGCGAAGGCGATGCAGCAGATTTCCGTGCGTCGGAGGTCGACACCCTTGAAGCAGTCCTTGTATGACACGCCACTCGTGACACCGGCTTCAACCTTGGTAGTATGGACCATCATGGCCAATTGAGCATTAATCTGGTCTTGAGTCTTGTCGCCGCTGAGTCTTTCGATGGATCGGCGAGCTTCATCGAGTCGGTCTTTGCGGACGAGAAACCAGGGGCTTTCGGGGGCGAGGTATGAGATGACCATCAATGGAATTGGCCATAACTAGTTGTAATCCGCCATCAGCTACATAATCGCACTGGATTCGGATTAGAGATCTTACCCATTGGATTGCAAAGGGGATCCTGTACGCCATCTCACCCTCAATACTGAGACAGCCACGAAGTACGCCGGCGGCAATAAGCTGGCCCGTCGCCCAACAAAGATTGACCTAGAAAGTGTCAGCGAATGTTCGAAGTTTGATTCGCTAGGTATTAAGTCACGTAGGTAGTCATGTATCCTCTAAGGTTCGTCGGACAGACCTCAGAAGCTAAGAAATCCCCAATAAGCAGTGGATCAAGAAGACTGCAGTCTCAAGATGGAGGCCTACCGTATGCTGGACTGAGTGTGGCAAACACGCCCCACGAAAAGCCGCAAAGAATCTGTCCGACGAGGAGCATGGCGGCAGAATGAGCGAAGAAGACAACAAAGATGAAGCAGTTGAGGAATCCCATTGCGACGATCATGACCCAGCGGTAGCCATACTTGGATGCGAAAAAGCCGTTCATGAGACCGCCTGCATGTGTCAGTACTGTGACTTGGAATCACATCAAGGCAGTAACAGCTCACCGAAGATGGCACCGGTCGTGGCAGCCATGGTCAAACCAGTTTGCCACGGCCCAGAGACCTGGTATCCGATCTCATCGCCATACCAGCTGCCATATTTCTTCTGAAATTCGGGGTATGCAAAGAAATTGTTGATCAGAATGACATCGTATCTATTCGAAACGAGTCAGAAGCCAGACGATTAACAAGACGTGATTCGGTCTCACCCTTCCATGACGATAGACATTGAAATCATGACAGACCAGAACACTGCCTTTCGGTTCTGGGACAGGGCTTGCATCAAAGTCTGTGCGTGCTCATCATCAGAGGCTTGCTTCGCCTCAAAGATGGCCGACTGGCCCAACTTCTCCTCGACCTCATTCTCGGCTGCTTTGCGGAGGTGTTGAACCTCGTGATCACCCTTGGTAGCCATAATAATTGACACAATCTTGGGTCAAAGAAGACGGTCTCGACAAATCCAACGCCTACATACAAGAGTTGGGGCTGTCATGGCTTTATAAAAGCCCGAACCATCTTACTTTGGGTTGTAGTCGTACTGCAATCGGCCGACATGTCACTACTACCGAACCATGCATGTCCCTGTAAGAGCCGAGCACTCGGCACACATTCAGCGCATTCTGGCTAAATCTCACACGCTCTCTAGACCCATTCAAGAAGGATCCGAGCGTTTAGACTTCCCATCTCCACATGAACTTGGCCGGCCCCCACACGTGAATGAAGCAAAGTCTGGGGTATGGGGAGAGCTTCACGGCTCTTGATTGGTCTATGCTCGGGAGCGACCGGGCAACTCCCGGCTCCGGGCACGGTGTTTCGACATCGATGGGCGCGATGGATGATTCGACAAGATCGAGCGGCCCAATCAGCCAAAAAGAATAAGCTCGAAATGGGTCCTCTCGAGATGTCACTGTGAGCACATGTTCATCTTCAGGTTTGTTTGAAGGGCAGTAGTCTGCCAAGAACATTGGGTTGTTGCGGGGAAGCGGCATTGGTGATATTTGGTTGGTCAAGAGATTTCATAGATTGGAGATTGCGGAGAAGCTCCGCTAGTTAGAACGGGGTCAACTGACGAACGCGCGAGCCTGTTGGTTAACTTGGGGAACTCGGGGTACTTCCCTGAGCGACTTCAAGGCTCTGATAGGTCCCTTTGCGGAAAAAGGAGTTTGCCAAGGTAACGTGCCCGGAAAAGGGCGACAAACCGGCATGTTGGAGTTGAGAGTACGGACGTATCCGTTGCGGGGTTTGTTAAACCCGAGGGCTGCCACCGGCTGTTGGGCTCGAGAGGTGGTGCTTCGTGAAACCCCTCCGCGATGCCCGCCTGGCCCTTCCTGGGCTTCCTAACATGGCCATGTTCACACATAGAGCTCTGGTTCCTGATGCTATTGACCATCGTATAAAATTGCCTGGTGATCGTCAACCTGTGGATTGCGACATGCTTCATGGATGTTCAACGGTGTGGAGAACCTGGTCCCTCTGCCAAAGTTTCCACGATCGAAGACAAATTCGATCTAGGACCACTCACCTGGAATATTGTTACAAGGCTTACAAAGATTCCAGGAGGCAAATCGAAAGGAGGACAGAAAAGCCGCAAGACCTGCGAAACTCGGGCCACGTCCCACAACTGCTACTTCGAACTAATGCACCCCGACGTCCGTGAGCAGAAGCGACCGGCATGCATTTCAGACACACTTGAATATCATCACGTGGGTAGAAACAGTCATTAATTCAACCTCTGAAATTTAACAAACGCCTATAAGTAAATCCCTTAAACCCATGAAAACAAGCCACCCTTACATCTGACCCTCAGATCTAGCCCTTTGGTGAAAATATTCGGCCGGAAGTGTACTCTCAAATCTGTCCAGCAGATCCTGATGTCCGTGAAATAGAATTGTGACTTTGGCATGGATCTCCGCAATGTTCCTGTCGGCTTCTTCCTGAGTCTGCGGAGCGGCTTGGTTGAATTTACTAAGCGCTTGGATGAACGTCGGGTAAACATCCGGCTGCGTTGACTCGAACCGCTTCTATCACCCGTGTTAGACGATGATATCGTGAGAAGTTGGATGCAACCAACTTTCACATCTTCTAAGAACTTTAGACTCTCTTGGAATTTGGGCTGTCTCAGCAGAGAGTCGCCGTCCATGCCGTCAAAATCTACATCCTGGTCTGGCTCGCGGATCGTGGGAGGCTCGGAGGACATTTTCAAGCTTCTTAAGTTCTTCAATAGCCAGATATCTCGAGAGCAGATGGACGGGTATAGGGCCACTTCAGTGTTCGCCGAGGCTCGAGATCCAGGCAGGTTACGGGGACAAATGAAGACCGAGATGAAAATCAGCACACGCAAAAGATGGGGTTCGGACACGAGATAATCGTGAGTCTGTCTTTAAGCGATGCCCTCAACCCCGCTCATGGCTCGACGTTTCCGCCCGCGGCAAATGGACAGATGGAACCGGCAAGCAAAATGACCAACTGTTGTGGATTAAAGGAATGCCTCTGGTTGGTCCACCATTTCGAAGGATTCACTTACATAAAATGATGTAATAACCACAACATCTGCAGCCAGCGCGCAAGTTGGCGGCGCAGCAACTTTGAACACATGACCAAGTTCAAAAACAGTCAAAATGGCCGTTGTAGTATTGTCTGACTGATGTTTCCATTTGCATCCCCTGGAGGACCAAAGTTTCTGAAACATTGACCAACACCTCAAACGAGAATAAACAGCTCTTCTTTACCGAACCTTTCCCTGATGCTTTCATTATCCGACTCTGGCATCAGAGGCCCCACGAAGGTATCACCAAGCAGGATCCAACCATCGTCAGTCTGTCTGAGAACGAATGGAATGGGTCCACCATAAAGGAGAACGACAACATCGCCTGGTTTTGCACAAGCTGGTGCTAGTCCGTAGAAGCCACTGGCCGTTTCAAAAATGCGTCTTTGGTCGCAAGATCTCGACGCTGCGATTCGGAAGTGATTCGCATCGCCCTCACAGAGTGCCACCTCCAAAGGGTCGTAAGTATCTGGAGTCTTTCCTGCAACACTGAAGAGTTTCTTGATGTAAGTAAGATAGTCCGCGTAAAACTGATGTCGGTCATCTGGCTCCAGATCAAACACAAACTCGTAGCCTTCCGTGAAGTTGGTGGTGAGTGTCAGTCCCATCTCAAGGACTGCCCCAAATGGGGCATCTTCTGAACCGAATAGTGGGTAAGACTTTGTCGATGACACTCGGTGCCAGATCTCGAGGAAAGGGTGCGTCTTAGCTTCGGCGGGGGATATGTCCTCTTTGAAATGACTGATGTCAAAGACCTCGGTGGTCCAGGCGATGGTATCGAAGCGCACACCAGAAAGGCCGACCTTGCCATCTGATGAAGGCTGAAAGTCAACAAGACCTGGCAGACCGTGTTTATTTCCCTCTTCCCACGCCGTTACCGACATGCTGTGAAGAATGTTGCCGACGTCCTCGCTGACATCCCACCGGGGTACCCAGGACGGAAATTCTGTGCGCTCGTACTCAACACCATGCTTGGCATAGCATAGAGGGGCAAGACTTTCGCTGCTTGCTACCGAAGCCTTCACCACATCGATGTATACCTCTGCAACAGTCTTTTTGTAGTCAACACTGGCGAATCCCTCGAGAGTTGCCTCATTGATAAGTCCCAGTAAGCCATATACCTTGTCTCTGGGGTTTGTAGCTTTGAAGTCGCGAAAGCTCAAGAGAATCTCAAGGAAGCTCAACTCTGAAAGCTCGCTTTTATCAAACATGCTGTATGAATTTTCCCAGGCGATTCCGTCGAGTTCAGATGGTACATCGTAGTCGTTTGCCAGATTCTGCTCGCTAAGCCAGGCGGCTGTGACGCCCAGCATGTCCCATTCGAACGAGTGAGAGCCGACATAAACCCTAGATGAACGCGCCAGTACGATCTCCTGAACACACCACACCCTTGTGAACCAGGGCCTTGATAGGAGCCACTTGAGGGCATTCCAACTCTTCGATTCGGGCTTCGGCAGGCTTAAACATTGAGCGGCTGAAGCGACGTCAGAGATGGAGACACCAGCAAAACCTTCCATTTTCTCCGTGGCAATCGTGAAATGAGCCATGCTCAATAGCTCAACCCCACGAGCCAGGGCTTGATCCTCGCATGCATGGTAGATCGCTTCCATCAGCGGAATAGCACGCGCAGTCTCATTGTCTTCGTCGAGGCCGAGCCAGACAACAACAAGAGACGCCCGTGAATAAACGTCGCGCATCAGCTGGACTTGCTCTGCCCGTTCCTCCATATCATCCTGGTTGATGCAAAGGGCGTCGGCCCAGATGAGTACCTCCTCGGTGGGAAGTCGAAAGTGGCGAAGGGCGTCGAACAGACTTTTTGTGACGGAAACCTGTTGGCCTTGACATCGAATGTCTCCGCGCTGAGACGGGTCGCCCCAGACGTATGATAGGGCATGAAATGAAGGTGGATCATCAATGCTTGCCTCTCTCAGGTTCGTGGTGATGGGGTCGGGACCAGCTCCAGGTTGGAGAACAAGGACTCTGATGCATCGACTCGGCAAACGTCTTGAGTAAATAGATGCCATCTTCTCATGGGTAACGATGCTCTGTACTAAACGGCGAGTTGTGTATTCGGGCTGAAGATGACAATGAGGGAAATAGAATACTCTTGAAGAACAGGAAAGCTGAGTCCAAGACACGAAGGATTTCGTGGTGGAAGGATTCCTTTAGGCGGGGGCGCTAAACACCGTTAGGTTTGATTCGTTGCCACGTAGCGTGATTGGATTGATGGGTCTTGGCATGTTCTGGTACAAGGCAGCATACCGCGATCTCGTAACTCGTGATCACAGCCAACATCACCAGTCATCTCATCTCATCTCAACCGTCTAAACAAGAGAGTAGTCCTAAGCATATCTCCATCCCACGCTTTCTATGCTCACTATTTCGTACTTCTCTACCGGCAAGCAATTTGGATGACCAGACACTATGCCTACCCCTCCCACAACGTTCCATCTATTTCCAAACTTCACCGCCAAGCTTCGCGATCACATCTGGGAGCTGACCATCGAACCCTGCATTGTCGAGGTACTGAGTGCATTCGTAGACTAGGCACCATCAAGGTCAACGGACCTGAGCCAGGAGCGCAGACAGTGGACTGGATGGTCAAACGTCTCCGGATGATGCGCCACTTGCGCTCGTATACCCAAGTCCCTGTCCAGCTGCAAACCTGCCATGAGGCCCGCGAGCACATGACTATACACGCTAATGATATATATCGCTTTGAGAAGACCTCTTCAGGAATCACTACGAAAACCTGGGACGGGTTCGACCCTGTGCCCGAGGGTTACCCTGCGCGGAAGCGTTATGTCTGGTTCAACTTCGATAGTGATATGCTCTCGATTGGGAACACAGATTTACACGAGTTCCTGGCTGTAGCCTATCAGATCCGCCGGCTACGGCCAATGCGCAACCTCGACGACGAACACTTTTCTCGCGCCGAGTCACTTTTGATTGGCAGACGGGTCAGGAATGTTGTCGAGGTTCATCTGATTTGTTCACGGGGCATTGTATTAGGCTACGTAATGACGGAAGATACATACTGCCCCTGTGGACCCAATAAAGTGTACTTTACTCATCCTGAAGCGATAGAATGGATGGTGATTAACAGCGTCGACCTGGATGCAGTTTGGTCAGGGAGCACGAGGAGCTTGACAGGCTAGCAAAACAGGAGGCCGATTGAGGGCTTTTTATCCTGAGATTGAGATTATCTTGAATATGAAAACTTGGAGTGATCTGGTGCCAGTGAGTACACCATAACTCCGCGCCTGATGCTACTTGTTTTGAGTGCTCAGCTTTGTGTACCTTGAAGGGCAACCTTTTCCCAAAGTCTCGCATTGCAGATTCTACCTATGTGAGTAAGTTTTGTTGTGGGGTTCCTACCTACTAAGATACTTTTCATTTACCTTCCTCCGTTATTTACTGATGTTTGCGCAAATCTTGCTCTCTCCTGATTGGCGCGATCGCCGGCTCTAACAGTGAGACTTCTCCGGCCCAAAACACTCTTCCTTCTCCATGGTTTCTTGGAGCTTTCTCTTCTGCCAATGTCATATCCTTCTAGCGACGCCGTCTCATTATTGACAAGCGTTTGCAGGACCCTTTGCGGAGCCCTCGCGTCTGCCATTCTTGTGTGACGTCAGCTCTGTCGTCGTCGTCGTCAGCTCTATCGCTCAGCTCTGTCGTTCAGCTCTGTCGTCCAGCTCTGTCGTCCAGCTCTGTCTGCCGAGAGCGAATCCCATATGCCATCCGAGATGGACAACACAGGCGTCGCGGAAGGAAACGGATCCTCATTGCCAGACACATCGTGCATTGATCGTCTGGAAGAAAAGTTGGCCATCCTCAAAGCGATCAGCGAGACGGAGATCCCCAGCGACACACCCAATAAACCGCCAAGGCGTATTGACCAAACTGGAGTCAAGGAGAACGTCTGGGCTGCTTTCATGGTTGCAACTATGGAAGAACTCCAGCAGTTCCTTGATTTCAAGGTAAGAAGTGGCAGGTTCTTCGTCGAAACGATTGAAACAATACTTGTTGGCGTTGATTTCGCAGTTGCGAACCTCATATCAACAGGTGAGTAGCTGATTTCTTGATTAGATGCACAAAAAGTGATGAATCAAACTTAGTAACGAATGCAATCACAGTGATGAACAAACGAGATACCGTAACATCTTCATATGTAACATCTTCTGGGCACACAGCATCCTCCAAGCAGGCAACGCCCCCTAAACCGGCAACGAGCAAGAGTGGCGTTGGCAGCGGCATTCAAAGTCTGCTAGGCAAGGCGACGAAAAAGACACGCAACCAGTTGTCCATTGACCAGGTAAGTTTGCTGGCGTCTGGCTCCATCGAATCGTTACATCGTGCTGACATATTGTTCACAGACTAAAGAGAGGGATGGAGGGAAGTGCGCACTACTTCATACCACCCTCAAAGAGGCTGTCCACATATATCCGGTGGCCCAGACGAAGGCCGCAGCAGCATGTAAAAACTCACTCTACGCGCTGGGATTCATCTGGGGCGGCAATACGTGCGACAAGTTCAAGCACGCACTGAGCATCAAGGACTTTGACACCCCCAAGAATATGATCACCCTTGACAATGCACCCCGCCATTTGTGGGATACCGGGAAGATCACTTTCTCCCCTGTTCTGGTTTTACCTAACAGGATTGACCTAGCAGTTCGCGTCTTGGAGCCCTTGGACTGGGGCAAGAGGAAAGGAGCAGGGTCTGAGCTTCCCGAAGGCATTGCGACGGATCCCAGAATTAAGATGAGAGGCTACAAGAACCTGGCCGACAGGATTATCGAGAAGCCAGCAGAACGGCCAGTCGAAGTGAGTTTCGTCTCTGCGGATACTCAGTATCGGATCAACGACGGGCACCGTTTCAACATCACCTCAGACGACTCCAATATGCTTCCAAATGCAGAGCTCCTGAAACTAAGGGACCGCATCATGACTATGATGACGCTGAATGGAGGTGGGGACGTTGACGAAGATGTGCTGTCTAGCTCCAGTGGCGGTGATGACGCCCCGAGGGTTCTGTTTGGAGATGGAGATGTTGAGATTGATCTGAAGGATAAGGTACTTGAGTGGAGTGAGCGTGCCGGAGAAGAGCTTGCTCCGTTGACCATTGACGAGGCGAACAAAATGGCCTGGACCTCGTCGGCGATCCAGCAGTCAGAGGGTATGGGAGAAATCTTCCCTCCTGAGAGCCAGCCGGAAGATCAAGGTGAAAGCCAGCGAGAGGATTAGCAAGCCCTGCCTCCCTCTTCGCTTGTCGGTCCTGAAGCTTCCGACGAAGACGACGACGACGACGACGGCGACGGCGACTTGATTTTCGGCGAGATTGTGTCACTCCAAGAACAGTCCATGTTGAAAAAGAACACGAATGAGCATTGAGAGGTTCCGTCGAGCTTCAACCCAGGATTTTACCGTTTATCAACATGGGCAAATATGCTGGCTGAATCATCAGCTCCCCAATCGTTGTACGCCACGACGGTTGGCGGCTGAATAACTATGGTTGCCTTCGCTATACGCGCAATTCAATCAACAGCCTTAACCTCACGAACCATGATGAACACTGTATTGTGTAAACGTTCTTGACTCATAATTATGAACAAGAGGCTTCCATTTATGATCTTCCAATCAAATCAGACAAGATCTTTCTCCGATTCCGGTTCCCCGAGCTTCAAGATTGAGTTTCCTCTGTTTCCTCAGGTTTACGCGCATACACAAGATTACTGCGACATGATTAGTTTCTCTTCGATTTCATGTACGCATGTTGACGCCCAATGAACCGACTTACAGATGATAAAAGGGCTGGAGACTCAGGTCCTTCAGAGCTTTCCGCATCTCAGCAACGAAGACGATAATTTCGGCGTATTCCCAACCCATTATCTCCTTGAGAAGAAAAAGCGCAAATCCCTCGAGCGACTGGTCCAGGTACATCCAGTTGCACTCGCCGATTTCCTTGAGCATGGGGTCAGCAGGCCACGCCCCTATGGGGATGGGCCATTTCTTCTCCACAATGTCGACAAAGCCAGCCTCCCTGAGGGCCTTGGCGATTCCGTGGTTTCGAGACTGCTGAATGCTCTTTCCTAGCTTGTCTGTGGCCTCGAAGAAGACTTTTGCCCATCTACGGTAGACGTGGTCTTGAGGCAGGTCCTGGCCAAGAGCCTGAGAATGATCTTCAATGTCAAGCTCCTTGATCTCAATGTAGCCGCCCGGGTTAAGATGATCAAATGCTTGTTTGTAGAGGGCAGGCCAGTCCGAGATGCTGGCCTCGAGATGGCGGATGTGGATGTAGTCAAAATCGGCGTCCCATGTCCATGGCTGCTCAATATCGTCGACCTGGAACTTGCAGTTTGGGGGTACCCAACCAGGCTGAATGGGCGATATATCAACGCCTGTCACCTGGGCCGAGGGAAATTCGTCGGCAAAGTCGCTATGGGTTTGTTAGCGGTTGCGAGATTGGACTAGAGCGTGCACCGGGACTCACATGGCCCAAATGCCTGTCCCCGTTCCGAGGTCAAGAACCTGCTATTTCTTCAATCAGACACTGCCAGGGCTGAGATATCTTGCATTGAGACTTACTTGGGGGCTGTCACCAATTGGAGCAAGGAACAGCTTATCGTCAAGAAATAGAGTTTCCCAGTAATGCCTTTCGGGTAAAAGAGTTAATCCAGCTCGTTTTATATGGGTGACGTTCAATAATTAAAACAACGTGAGCATAGTAGAAGCTTACGCAATATCAAGCCCTTCGTTCTGCCTCTCGTCATTCGGGAGGCAATAATCGGTCTTTTGGGTGTAAGTGCGCCCGTGAAGGCGCCGATACTCGGTGATGCTCTCGCTCAGAGATGCTGTCGAAGCTGTATGGACACTGCAATCAATTATTCGCAATTTTGTGAGCGTCTATTCCCATACGCATAGAGCCAAGAGTTTTAAATCACCTCTCGCCATCATCCTGGGAGGCCCCGTCGTCAACAGCGATGCCCTGCTCCTAGTCGGCGGTCGTCAGCATACCTCTCGTCATATTGAGATTCTGCAGCCTTAAGCTGTTGCTTCTCCATCATAAACTTACTTCATTGGCCGGGTCAGGAGCTATTTGCGCCTCATTGGCGGCGGTGGGTTGAGTTGGAGCCTGCATTTTGCTTCGGCCTGATTTTCCGCGCAGTCAATGTGAAAGAACAAAAGATTCATGGAGGAAAGGAGCATGGGAGGGAACATTAGTCTTTAAAATGACCTGAGGAAGAGGCAAGATAGCCGCGAACAGGGAAGTTACCCCTCTTTTCCAGCCAGTTGTTTGTCGTTGTTGGTGCTCGCTTTGCGAGCATCCACCCGAGATACCGGAGCCTTCGCCCGCCTCCGCGCACGAATTGGACACAATTTTTATTCAGTTCAGATGCAGGCTCTAAGCGAATTGTGAAAGGTATGGGTCGATTTCCGTTTCCATCGAGGAGCCAACAAACAGCAGACAAGGGGCTCGACCAATCAGTGCGAAATGAGGAAGGCTGTATGTACATGAAGACAAGGGTCTGATTGCGTTGGTTGAGCCAAGAGCTGGCGCATTTGCAGATTCCGGTCAACAGGTAGGGAATAGTCCCACTATGAGTGACACCTTCAGATCGAGAATGGACGTAAGAAATCTGCAACCGTGTTCAATCGACCGAGAACTGATCAACCAGCTTCAAATGATAAGTATGGAGCCAGGCTGAACGATTCATGACGATGAACTCGACGACGAAGATAGTCGCTTAGTTTCAAAGCTTTCGTCCGAATCGTGTTTGAAGACACGCTGTTTCAAAAACGTCAACAGTCGTCTAAGTCTTCACTTCTTCCGCCGGAGGAAGCTTTGTTCGCTTCTTCTTTATCGTTGTCTAGTTACCATGATTGTCCCCTGTATTGGTCCTAGGCTTCCTTCCGGGGGTTAAGACTTGTAATGTGTCCTCGATGGCGTGCAAGTACTCCCCGTGAGCCTCTTTTGGTTATTCTCCAGGACGGAGCTACGTAGCCGAAAACAACTCCTCTTTTTAATTCTAATTGCTCCGCCTTTGTCAAGAGTTCAATCTTGACGAGATTGCGACCAAAAACGTGGTTAGGTATGTGACTGGACTGAGTCCCATGGTTTGTGGCAATATTGTACGGAGCTTAGATGCACCTCCCTACAAACTTTGATCGCTGACTTGGTCAAGACACGGCTTCGTGACAATTATGGCCATTTTCACGATCTATAAGAGCATCTTAGGAGATAGCCTTTTGATTTTCTTGGGTTAGTCGGAGTGTCTATGAGACCTCCAGGGAGTCGGTTCCATCATCCTCGGGTAGTCCATCACCAGGTAATTCCTCAGTCCTAACTCAAGTGCGAACCCCCTTCAAACTCTTCAGCGCAGAGTCACAAACAACAGTCACAACGTTCTTGCCCCTCCTCAACTCTATAGCCAGCTCCAGCACATTCAACGCCGTTGAGGGCCCCACATAAATACCCTCCTTCCTCCTCAGATATCTGCACATCTGCTGCGCGTGTATGTCATCAACATCCATATCCCTCACCGCGTCATACAGCCCACATCAAGCAGCGGCGGCACAAACCCGGCCTCAACCCCCCAAATATCGTGCTCCCCGGGCCTTCCGTGCGTGATGGCCGGCGAAGCCCACGGCTCCAGGACAGCCACCTTTGTCGCAGGATTCTCAGCGTTCAAAACCCCTGCCAAACCCATCGTCATCCCCACCGTCACAACAGCCGTGCAAAACGCATCAACGCCCCCGGGAACCTGCTCCAGCAACTCTTTCCCTAGAGCCACGTACCCCGCCAGCGCGTCCCGGTTATGAAACTGGTCCACCGCAAACGCCTCGCCCCGGCACAGCTCCTTCTCCGCCACCTCCCTCATGCTCGCCCACAGCTCCAGGGTGATCTTGCGACGACCGTTACGCACAGTGTCCATCTTGGTCCCGAGCGCAGCCATCGTCAGCAGCCTCTCGACCGCGAGCGTGTTCGACGAGAAGGCGTGGGAGCGGGGCACGATGTGACGGAGGGGGATGAGCGGGTTGTCGTCTATGGTGGCGACGACTGGCGAGAAGGCACGGCGGTTATCGGGTTTTTCATGATGGGTGTCTTAGGGTTGTGGTGTTGTGAGATTGGTGGGATGAGGTTGATGTGGAGGAGTTGTAGTGTCTGAGAGGGTGGTCTTCTGTGCGGGAGCGTTGAATCACAATATCTGACTCTTGTGAGATATATACGTAGTTAGACTTCCTTTGAATTGGAATGGCGGACGGAAGTCCTCATCAGTTGTCGCTAAGGATGATATGGGGGTGTATGAGAAACGAGCAGCCAACCGTTGCTCTCCCCTACCTACTTCTTAGGTACCGGACGGACTCATGCTTGTACATTTTGACGATCGATTCGTGGACTCTTTCAAAGAAATATCTAGCACAAACTTCATCAGTTTTATTGCGAAGAAAGAATCTCCTCTCCCCTTCCACGCCTATTTCAAATGAAAAGTCGCGATTAAGTTGTCATAAACACGGACTGATTACGTGATCAAACTCGAGCACCAGGGCCGTGCGCCCGTGGCAGTTCTCATCTGGCGACACTGTGCGCTCAGTGCGTCCCATCGTCGCGTCACCCATGAGCATGAAGCGGTTCATCTCGTCAACGCGATTGAGAGGATCAAACACCCAGAAAAAAGGACTACCTGCCATAATCTCATACATTCATCCGTTGAGATACAGGACAGGGAATCAATCATTCTTTTTGCACAGAATTGATACTACAATGCCTGCCGTCACACGGAGTCTCCGGTCGTCGACGCGCCTGAGCGCTGCGGCGCCGGCGGATGAGAAGAAGACGGCCGTTGAGAAGAGCAAGGCCCCCACCAAGACCAAAGTAACCAAGAAGGAGGCGACTACCAAGACTCAACCGGAAGAGAAGACTTCAAAAGTAGCTGGCGCCGGTCGCAAGAGGAAAGCCGTTGAAGCTGAGCCGGAAGATGAGCCGGAACCGAAGGCCGAAGTCAAGAAGCCCGCAGCGAAGAAGGCCAAGGTGCGCTTCACCCATCCCCCCCCGAACCACACTCACTCTCTGACATGTACACAGAAACCTGCCGCAGGCAAGAAAGAAGCACCGCCGAGAAAGACCAAGGACGAGCTCAAAGCGCTCCGCGACGCATCCGCTTCCGTGCCGGACGTCAACCCCGACGCCGAGCGGAGGAATCCGCCGGAGGAGCGGTATTGGCTCATGAAGTCGGAGCCGGATGTGAGGATCGAGGATGGGTATGAGATTAAGTTCTCGATTGACGATCTGGCGGCGAAGAAGACGCCCGAAGGGTGGGAGGGTAAGGTCCTTCATCACCCTGTCTAAAGACCGGTAGCTGACGGTGCAGGTATTCGCAACTACGCGGCCAGGAATAACCTCAGAGACATGCGCAAGGGCGACAAGGCCTTCTTCTACCACTCCAACTGCAAGGAGCCGGGGATCGTGGGCATCATCAGCATTGTGAAGGAGCATTCCCCCGACTGTAGGTTCCCCTCCTCCACAGTTTCCGAGCTGCAGCTGACGACGGCAGGGAACGCATGCATCAACGACAACCCCTACTACGACGACGCGGCGCCCCACGATGGCAGCAAATGGAGCCTCGTGCACGTCAAGATCGAGCACAAGTTCCCGCGCATCGTGCCGCTGTCGCTGCTCAAGGAGGTCGGGCCGAAGGGCCCGCTGGCGAACATGCAGCTGCTCAAATTGGGCCGTCTCAGCGTGAACAAGGTTACGAAGGAGGAGTGGGACGAGGTGATTCGCATGGCGAAGGAGCTTGACGAGGACGGGGAGTGGGAGAAGGCTGTTGAGGAGGGCAAGAAGTTTCCGAATTACTCGGCGGCGTAGCGTGTTTGCTTCAAACCAGTTCAATTAGGGGCTAACGCCGAGTATGCAAGTGGTATCAAGGGTGGTGCGTCAGTTCGGCACCGTCTATTCCCGTCAAATGCGCATTTCGAGCACCGCTTTTCCGTTTTCCTTTGCTTTTCTGTATCAATAGCCAATTTTTCTCTTCCCGATATCCATACAGCACATTTCATGCCTGCAACTTGCCCTTGGTAGCCTCCAACACAGCCTTGATGCCCTCGTCCAGGTCCTCGACGAGGAGGATCATCTGGATCCACACCAGGCTCTTGCTGCGCAGAGCCTCCTTGTCTGAAGTCTCGTCCAGCCCCTTGCCCAACCTCGAGAGCACCTCGCGCAGACCCTGCGGGAACTCGGGTGTGTCGGGGCTGACGCCGACCAGCGGCAGGCGGACGTAGCAGTTCCACGTCGCGGGGTGGGCTGCGTCGAGCGCGCGCATGGCCTCGACGACGTGGGTGATGATTTTCTCCAGGCACGAGACCTTGGCGAAGGTAGCGAACATGTCGAAGAAGCGCTCGGCAACGTCCGGGGTGAAGAAGGTCTGCTTGCGGGAGATGTCGAAGATGGCCATGGGTATGGCGCCGTCCATGGCCGGGTTGTTCTTGAGCTTCGCGGCGGCATCCTCGTCGATGACCTTCTTGCCGGGGACGGGCAAGTCGTCGCCCTCCTCGTTCTCCTCGTCCTCCTCGTCGCCGAAGCGGATCTCGTC
Source organism: Colletotrichum sp. SAR11_239 (assembly GCA_025328985.1). Taxonomy (NCBI): domain Eukaryota; kingdom Fungi; phylum Ascomycota; class Sordariomycetes; order Glomerellales; family Glomerellaceae; genus Colletotrichum; species Colletotrichum sp. SAR11_239. The sequence continues at coordinate 13,846 of JAKMWZ010000369.1, read as the reverse complement.
GTCGTCGTCCATCTTCTCGCCCGCCAGGGGGTTCGCGTCCTTCTTCTTCCCGCTGCCGCGCTTCGCGTCCATCTTGGCCAGCCACTCCATCTCGCAGCGCGCGTACTCGATCCACAAAGTGCCCTCGGTCGTGCAGAACCGGCACCCGCGCATAAAGTACCCCCGCGCGCCGCCCATGTCGCCGTTCTTAGCGGAACGTCTCCCGGCATGGATCCAAAGGTCGGCGTCGGTAGGCATCATGCGCAGGGCGGCGGCCATGGTACGGCGCCAGCGCTTGGAGGCCTTGACGTCCTCGGTGTAGGCGAGGTACTCGAGCCAGAGGTCCTTGCGGGAGGGGTGGCGGGCGACGGCGCGGTCATAGATGGCGAGGACGCGGGCCTGGGAGGCGTGCTGGGAGTTGACATGGCCGACCTTCATGCGCCGGCAGCGCTTCTGGCGCAGGGCGTCGAGGGAGGTTTCCCATTTCGCGTAGGAGGAGAAGTCGGCGGGGTCGGAGCGCGGGGCGAGGATGCGGTGTTCGAAGTCGCTTCGTTTCTGGACGATTGTGCGGATTTCTTCCTGTGGTGGGTGTGTTAGGATGGTGTCTTGGGTGGAATGTCTTGGATGTCTGCCGAGATCGTGGACGAGGGTAGACTTGCCTTTGTAAAGATTTCCTTTTCCTCCCACTCGCGCAATTGGGGAACGGAACGCTCCAAGTAGAAGCGGGCCTTTTCGGCGACGGCCATCTTGTTCGAATTCGAAGGTTGAGGTCGGGCTGCAGTGGTGGTGGTGGTGACCTTGTCTGTCGGTGTCGGCTACCGAGTGCTGCTCGCCTGGCGAAAATGAAGCAGATCGGGATCGAGATCTGCGAATGCTTGACCAGCATTGGAAAAAAAAAAAGTTGCGAGGCTGAGCACGGGCCCCATCAAACCAGTGGGGCCAATTTTATCAGTATGGGGCAGAAAGAGCTCTCAAGTGGACGCTGATTGGGTTCTGGGATCTTTCAGCCTTGTGCCAAGCTCCCCGGCGGCGCTAAACCGTAAAGTGCCTCTGCCATTCCCTGTCCCAAAGCAGCGCCCGTTTGGTGCCATTGGGGCCATTCGGTGCCATTTGGTGGTAAACAGCAGGGCAGCACGCACGAAAGAGCAGAGCTCCAGTGGGTTTCTGCCGGTGGTTCACATTCTGTCATCACCTTCCCTGCCATGCAGCTCCACTGTGACGCCCCGAATGCTCCGGGGGCCGCACGCTGCCCGCGGTGTCATTGCTAATGCTGCCCGCACTTGCCGCATCGCAGCGTTACTTCACTGCTGCTGCTGCTGCTGCTACCTCATTGCTTGCCTACTGCTGGCTGCAAACCATAAGGCGCCTGCCTGGGACAAACGGACACAAACACGCGATCGGCCCGCCGAGGCACAAGGCACCGATTCCACTATTATTGCTTAGGTCCTTCCCTTCCACATTCCCCTCCAAATTCCCATCTTCCCTTCCTCTCCCACCTCTGCCACCTTACCTCTCTCACACACCTCCCCTCGACACACACAACACCACCACCGGATCACCCGGATGACCCTCTCTTCCCTTTGTTTTGCTTGAGCTGTCCCTTCCGCCATGTCGTCCAAGTACAAGGACAAAGACGGCGGCGTCGTGCTGACCTTCAATGGCCAGTGGGTGAGCTGGTCGCACACTGCCATAGCTTACAGTAAGTCGGACCAATTTTCCGGTTTGCGATGGAACCTCGTCGCGATGCTGCTGCGCGCACAATTCTCGTCGGCTGCCCGCGCCCTTGGGACAGCAGCAGGCGCACCACCACCTGAACAGCTGGACTGACCTCTCCCCGCGCAAACAGCTGCCTTCATTAGCGCATTCATCGTCGGCGTCTCTCTGCATTTCCACAAGATTGTCCAGAATGAGTGGTACGGCTACCCGGACGAGTGGTTCCCCTCCGTCTCCGCGACCATTGGCGACCGGTACCCCGAGCGGTCCTTCTTCATGCTCTTCATCGCAATCACCTCCGGCCCGCGCTTCGCCCTCGTCGGCCTGTGGTACCTCCTCACCCGCCGTCCGGGCCAGACCCTGCCCAAGTTCACCTTTGCCATGGGCATCCTGCGCACCTTCATGTGCGGCGGCTTCACCTACGTAACCTCTACCGACGACCATGACTGGCACGACATTTTCATGATCTCCTACATCGTCGCCTCGCTGCCCTGGACCATTGGCTGCGTCACGCTGAGCCCGCCGAACCCCAAGGCGATCAAATACCGCAAGGCGATCGCCTACTCCTTCTTCGGTACCCTCGTGCCGCTGATTTACTTCTTCATCCAGCACAAGGTGCACCGCGTCGCGGGAGGTGGGCATCCCTGGATTCCTCGCCTGCCAGGAACCAATTGCTAACAGAATCCAGCCTACACGATCTACGCCTTCTTCGAATGGGCGCTCATCCTCTTCGACGTTGCCTTCGACGCCGTGACGGCCCTCGACTTCGACACCTTCGAGGTGGTGATCAGGGATGTCAAGGGTTCCAGCAAGGGGTACGTCCAATGGCTCCCGAAATAGTCTTGTACATACCAGTACAGCAGACCAAATAAATCCGCTTCGAGGCTCCCTTTCTAAGGCTTGTAATAGTGAAAACCGGTCGTCTGTCCCCTCTGCCGTTCTCGAGAAGGAGTAGGTCCCCCCATCCCTGCGCTCGCGTGTCGACAATCGCTCACGTGCGCACAGGAAAGAAAAGGCCAGCGCCGGTGTGCTGACTGCGCGCTTCACCTGGACCGAGGCCCTCGATACCGCCGCCGATGTCTACCACGGCTTCATCTTCTGGTCCATGTTGACCAGTCTGGGTGTTTTGGTGTGGTACTTCCCGCTGTGGCACATGGGCATCTCTGGCTACGAGGCCTTCGTCATGTCCACGATCCTGCCCGGCATTTTGGGAATCCGCTCGGTTCGCTCGCTGGTGATCAACAACCAGCGGTTCGTCCACCTGATTTCTTTGGTTGGTCTGCTGGCCTACCTGGTTTTGGACCCTGCGAAGCGCCTGTTCACAGTTGGTTTCGCCGTGGCAACCTCGTGCCTCGGCTGGGTTGCGACTTGGCACTCTGAGAGAGCGCACCAAGCGCGCCTCGAGTCCAAGATTCTGGCGTGGACAATTGGCCTGATCGCCTCGTCCACTGCCAAGTTCATGTGGTGGACGAACAACCCCCTCTGGCCCGTCATGCACGCTGCCAACGGTGGCTGGAATGCCACTGGCTTTGCGATTGCTGTGGTTGCGTGTTTGAGGTTTACCCGAAAGGCACCCCTGACCCGCGGCGACTACCCTGAAGACTCCAAGGGCGGTTCTTCCCTGCTCGCTGCTTTTGGTGTTGGTGGTCTGTTCTTCGGTATCCACTCGCTTCTGTCTGACACCAGCACCATGATCCTCTGGGTCTGGGATGGTTACCCGATCCGCGGCCCCACATCCAATACCTACGGCTGGATGACCATCATTGCCATGACCGCTGGTCTCCTGGTCGGTCTTTACCGACCCGGCTTCATGAGCTCATGGACCGCGTACGGTGTTGGCTGTGTGGGTGCGGCCATCCTCACCTCATACCACCATTGGTTTGGATACTACGGCGCTCTCACCACCGCCTTCTATCTCATGGGTCTCAGTGTCCCCTTTCTCTCCAACGCTGCCAAGAGAAGCCCTGGTCTGACATTTGGTCTGGGCTTTTTCATCTACAACTTCATGGTTCTCTTCCACGTCTGGGTCGTCGCTTATGCCTTCGTCCCCGGTGGCCCTCTCGTCCGTGAGCACACTGACTGGGTCATGATGACCACCTTCATCCTCATCGGTGCTGGTGTCTTTGACCTCACCTCCTCGCAGGCCCGCCGCCCCGCCAAGAGCCGCTCCTCCCCCTCCCAACACAAGAAGTACAATACCATTGCCGCCTTCTTTGTCAACATTGTCTTCCTCGCGGCGGCATTCATGCGATTCCCCACCAACGACTACAAGTCGTACCACCCCGAGGACCGCATCCTCACGGCTGGCATCTGGACCATCCACTTCTCTCTCGACAACGACATGTGGTCCTCTGAGTACCGCATGCGCGACCTCATCAAGGAGCTCGAGATTGACGTTGTCGGTCTCCTCGAGTCGGACCTTCAGCGCATCATCATGGGCAACCGTGATACCACCCAATTCCTTGCCGAAGACCTCGGCATGTACGTCGACTACGGCCCAGGTCCCAACAAGCACACCTGGGGATCCGCCCTCCTCTCCAAGTTCCCCATTCTCAAGTCAACCCATCATCTTCTGCCCAGCCCCGTCGGCGAGCTCGCTCCCGCCATCTCTGCCACCCTTGATGTTTACGGCCAGGAGGTCGATGTCTTCGTGTTCCACTCCGGACAAGAAGAAGACCCCGAGGACCGCCGTCTCCAAACCGAGTATCTCTCCAAGCTCATGGGCGAGTCAACAAACCCGTCCATCTTGCTCTCCTACCTCGTCACCAAGCCCCTCCAGGGCAACTACAACACCTACGTCAGCCCGCTCTCAGGCATGCACGACGTCGATCCCACCGATTGGGACCGATGGTGCGAGTACATCCTCTATAAGGGCCTCAAACGCACTGGCTACGCCCGCGTCAGCCGCAGCACCATCACCGATACGGAGCTGCAGGTCGCAAAGTTCGTTATCCCCAAGTCCAAGGATGAGGTCGCGCAAATTGAGGCGCAGAGTGACGAGACGAGGAATAGACGCGTCAGCGAGCACAGCGTGCCCCAGGGATGGAAGTTCCCTGACATGTTCAAGGGGCAGGGTGTCAGGGATCACAGGTACCACGTCTTTAACGAGCCGAGGTACTATGACAACTAAAAAGAGGTTCCGAGATATTGATCTTATGAGAGATGGGAAGAGAGGGTGGTAATGGCTGGGTTGGGCTTTCCTTTGTTGGGATCGGATCATGTGGTGGTTGTATATCCTAATATGAGTTTATGTTAATTGAGTTACGTCTACATTTCAAATCTGTCTTGATTTGATGTGGGCATCGGCTTGGTGTCCACATGTCGGCACGGTGCACTGTGACAGTCGTATATAATGACTCATCTCACACATGTTTGAACAAGACTCAACCGCAATGCTGTCATTGGAAAGACAGCGCGGCGCTCTATCTCCGAATCCCAGACGCGTTGCAATATGAGATAATGAGCCTGGTCTATGACAGTGTCTCGTAGCGCATTGCAGTGACCCTTGCCACTTTGTTCACCGTTACACGCCCTTGTCCTGAAAGTATTCGACGCAAAAGTATGGGGATTAATATGATGGAAGACAAGGGGGGGAGTAGGCGTTAGCGATACCATCGATGGTGCCTTCTAGAGTTCTCAGCGCTGATGATTAAACACTTAGCAGGCATCTAGTAATCATACCAAGCCTGCTCTAAACTCGCCCATTCCTTGCTTCGAGGAGTAAAATCTCTATTTCCGGCTGAGCTTATATACATGTCGGAAGATCAACCTTTCTTAAGAGTGATAGTCGCACTCAGCGCCTAACTGTGGGTGTGAGGATTGGGAACATTCAGACTGGTTATAAAGACCCAATATACACGTAAGAAAGTAGGTTTTAAAGGCAATGGCAGCTGATTCTCAATATTTGCGAATAGATATCCTGTGGTATGGGCTTCGTCAAGGGACCAATTATCTCAAACTTAGAAGGGAAGAAAGAAAGAAAAGGGATGTTCACCATTCCTCATCCCTTTTATAGTATGCAGTTCAGAATAAGGAGAGTTTCGTAAATGAACAAGGCGATTCAGGCAGTGGCGAGTGGCCTGTCTTGAAAGTATCATGAGTTGGTTTCTCATTACCTCGGCAGCAGCGTTCAATGTATTGTTGGCCTCAAATCCAGACCCTAGAAAACGCAACCCCATTGGCTGTGCAGAAGTAGCATTAGAGGGATTCTGTGAGGGCTTATATAGCCTCTGACGACTCGGTTTCGCATCCCATGCGCCAGCGGGACGATCTATCGCGGCTACGGCGTTCGATGTGATGAGTGGGTGAAGTAACGTCAGTTCGCATTGACCGGTGTGGCGCGGCCGAAGGGGATGGTTGCGGCTGACGGACATGCTTTTCTGAAGGAATCCTGAGTTAAGATGTCATCAACAGCAAGATTTATGTATAAAAGTCTAGTGGGACAGAATAGAGATGCGATCAAGCAACATTCATGTCCTTTTTCATGACAGTGTCTCACTGGAAGCGATAGATCGTAGTGCTTTAACCACGCGTCATCATACATCCCGCGAAACATGTTGTGGGGTACCTTCCGGGGCGTAGGTCGCTGATCTTGGTGTCTGTTTTCTACTTCCGCGGCGTATACACAGTCCAACACGGAGCGGACGCCAAAAGACGTTGTTGAAAGCTTGAAAATTGAAATTGGGGGCGAGAGGAAGCGTGTCCTCAACGAACCTGCCGGCCTTGGAAGACATGGGATGTTGGAGGAATAAGGATGAGCACCTGATCGCTAATTGCCTAGAGAGCACGAGGGGTGACGATTGCTGAAGACAAGTGAATTATCTTAGTTGGTCTTTCATACCTAGCAGGCGTGTGAGGAAAAGGAGAAGACGGAGCACCATTGGCTGTTCTGTGTGCTGAGCTGAACTTCGGCTGGGATCTGAATGTACGTCATTCGTCTGGGGGTATAAGTAGCTTAGGTAGATGCGCTGGGTAATTTGTTTCCGGGCAGAGACCCCGTGATGTATTCAGATTACAGCTAATCCTGAAGTTCGAAACAGTTGGTTTGGCCTCAAGCAACGCCACGATTCCCTTTGGCATGGCGGGCGGCTATCACATCTTGTCTCAGACCCCTCAGGCAAAGAGTAGCGAATGCGACGTAGATAGAGGCACCCAGAAATAGCGTGAGTAGTATCTTACCGTTCACAGGAAGCTGAGATCTCATTGAAGTCGACGAAGAAAAGATGATAGCGTAATCTCATATCTACAGAACCGATGAGGCGCTATGAATTCTAGTCTGAGTCATTGTGCTGTGCTCTGGCTCCAGCCTGGATCTACAACACAATGTCACTTTATATACGCAGAACCTGCACCTGTGCCTAGGTGTTTAATGATACTGTGGAGATGTTGTTTAGAAAGGGCTACGTGAGACGGTTCTTTGCATGGAAGACCAACAGACAATGAAACTTTTGGAATCAGGAAGTGCCCTGGTGAGTTGGGATAGCCGCCGTACCAATTCCTTTGAACATCTCCCGCCTAACCACTATCAAGACAGAAGCCAGATGAAGGTGGCATGGGAGATCATCGCTGTTCTTCATCGGATAGTATCATGGATGTATCCGCCTCAAATAACCGTGCGGTATTATTTGACGGTCAGTTTGCCTGTAGACTCTGTTCAGATTCTCAATATTTCTGGGCAGAAGTGCTTAAACAGCGTTTTGCATCGGTTTAGTGTTCAGTGCTCAAGAAGAATAAATTGTGGGATTGGCTTACACAAAGAGTTTGATTCTTCTTGGAGAAAAGACCGGGAATAGCCTGTCACCATGCCTTTATATAGATATGGATTGGAAACAGGCACTCGAACAGGGCATGCGTGATCACCAAATGGCTTCGTTCTCATCATGTGTATGTGTCATGCTGGGCTTCTTAGTTTACACCAAGATGCCAAATTTCCAACCTTGCCAGGAGAACTCCATTGACTCAAGTACTCCGTGATTCGCGAGATATGAAATAACCAATGGATGTCTTTCTCTTCGTCGATCACTCAAAATGCAAGGTGCAGCGCGGAACCTGGTCGCTGTTGGCTGCTCGCTCAGTCTGTGTGGTGAGAGACACTCGGACCCCGGAGCTTCGAGTCTATCTCGCCGCTGGGCATCCACGTCAGGCTATTGAAATCAAATACGCGCCAAATGGAGAAGTAAAAGTGATTGAGACGCTTTCTGGGTATCGTGACGACGGTGAGTGACGGCTGTCGATGTCAAGGTGGATTGGAGGGGGCTCCAACTCTCAGCGCCAGTAGGATCGCGTGGTGTTCACTACGTTTTGAATTTGTTGTCAAAACTTTACTCGCTGAAATAGCTCAACAAAGTCAACAAAGGCTTAAAGACTGCCGGCTCAGAAGTCTACATAAAGCTAGCGAACGTTGTAACCGGAAGGGCCTGATACAAACCGGCACGGGGAATGTGACGCTGAACGACTTAGATGTAATATGATACAAGATCCGATCTTGGTCCTCAAATTCCGCCTCCGCTTTCGTCTGCGACTTTGAACGGTTTTGACCGCGCTTGCACCTTATCCGTCCTCCTTCCACCAAGACGTATTCTGTTCGAATCGTTGCAAGACACATTATAGCCAGACGACGGTTGGGTTGCAGACTGGTTTGGCTCTCCTTAATTCAGAAACGCAAATAAACATTTGTGCGCCGGTGTCAGGTTGAAGGTGAAATCCTTCATTCTCTCAGATGGCGCCCATTTGGGTTTGCGAGGATCGAGAGATTTCCACTCAGCGACACCTTTAAATAGTTTGGAAGCCATAGAGGGTCTTCATTAGCCAATAAAATATCATGGAACGGAGCTACTGCAGAAAGAAGCATTTTGGACAGCTTGTCTTCGACGTCTACCTTCCGCAACATGGATATATTCCAGTTCCGGACTTATTAGCTGATGAATTGATCGTCACATCAGCTGAGTCAATCCAGCATGTAGCCCTTATTTCGATCCTTCTCTGTTTTCAATGCATCTAGAGAGAATGCAGAACAAACACGGAATGTGGCCACTTATCATTTGGGTTTGAAATTGGTGGACTGATTTCTAGCTATTACGGAGCAACGAGAGGTCAGAAAACCCCGTTTCAGAGGGCCGATCCTGTCCCATTTAAATTCTTGCTGAAGACGTAAGCTTACTCACTTGCCGTGCAGCTCAATTATATAGATGGATTGAGTGCTCTCGTGGGTACCACATGACATTCGGTTCGATTCCAAATCGTCGGCCGCAACATTTCGGTCGAATCGGTGATGCTTACAAAGTATATATATTACAAAACGTACTCTCATAGACCAAGGACAACAGCCCAAAGTCCTTTCCGTGGCTTTCTTCCTCGTGACTACTTCACCTCAGAGTCTTGGTGTGGTTGCGTGTGTAATCTTCGTTCGGCGAACCCGTCTTGAATCGTTATTTATAGGATTGATGCCGCCCTAGTTTGGACGTCGCATTCATGCTCGAGGCCAAATACGTAGACGCCAGTGAAGACTAACAGATCTGCACCATTTTGATATGGAAACACGATCTTATCAAGTTCATACCAGCCATCCGGGATACAAGAATTAAGTGCCATGTGTTTCCACTGGATCTCAAACTCCTCGCGATTCTTGAACCAGAGTTGAGGATCTGCTCTTGAGTCCTTTCTCCGAATGTTTATGCGTGGAGCTTTACTTCCCAATTAATCTGTCGAAAGTTCATTTTATGCGGGCGCCAGAAGCAATCACGATGGAGGTGCAATCAGATCGAACGTAGCTTTTGAGAAAGATGGTGATTAGGTCTAATGGTTTATTTTATCTCAATCTAACTTTACTACTATCGTCGCTATTCCAATCCCTCTCTCTGTCCCTATTGCTGTCGTCGTCGTCGTCACCGTCGTCATCGTCATTGTTGACGGCATCATTGTCGTCGTTGTCGTCGATCGTCCCTATCGTCGTATGCGTATTATCCGCCCAGTTGGGTAGAAGTATCCGCTAGGGTAGCAAAATTCAAATGAATTGATGTGTTTCGGCCCATGGACAGTGGATAAGAGCAACTTTCGACGCCACCGGGACATTCGGGTACCTTATGCAATGTCTACATGGCCTTCAAGCACCTCCTCTTCTGAGGTCTTGACGAGCTACCCGTATTCCGGCCTTGGGCTTGGCGTTAAGCAAACGCTTGCTGTGGCTTGGCTTGTAGCTTTATTCAACGAATTCTGAACTATCGGGACTTTGCGAGAAAGATGAATATCTTGAATCGTAACCCCTTAGTTGTCCCCTATTTGCGCGACTACATTTCATACTTACAGGTTTCTTTTAACACTAGACGGGGTTTCAAACGAACCCAAAGACAAACAGGTACCTTCGCCTCGGGCAGAACCGTGTACATGCCACGGCCAGCTGCTCACACAAAAGAGGCTGCACATATTGTGCTTATTCGCGGATACCAGCAAAAGAGAAGTCAACTTAGTTAGGATTTCTCCTTGAGCTCGCCTTTCATCAGGAAGGACCTTTTGATCTCATCAACATCAAACGCGAAAACATGAATAGGAGAATTTAATACGATATTTACAAGAGACCTTCTTCGAGCACTCATGATCTTTACGCGGAACCTCGCCGCAATTTTGAAGGCAGGCCAACCCAGCCTAGGAAGACGATATAGCGTTTATACACCACATTCACATCTTCGAACATGTAGTCACGGGATAGCTGGTTAACAGTGCGGGGAGGCACTGAGTGGCATGGTCCTTGGAGTTTCGAGCGTGAAATGAGATTTATTTTGTCTACCGCCCGTCCAAAAGCAAAATTTATGTAATAGTCTATATCGTCAACCCAGTTCGACTTCTACTTATACTCCGTCTGATCTCAGCGTCCTCATTCTGCTTCTTAACATTGTCCCACCCAGGCAGCTTGACGGAATGGTCTAGCGCGACCGGGAGGCCCCTGTGCCTGCCACGGATCATCATCAGGATCATGACCACCTTTGAACCCGTGTACCAGCCGCCCGCGAAACTGAACGAGTGGCCCGGCAGGCCTATGGACAGTCCGATGTTGGTGTATCCCGACACAATCTCGAACAAGAAGTTGAAGACGCTGTAGGAACGTGGGTCCTCGATCGAATGGGACGTCTCGATCAGTGTGACTAGGAATAGTGAGAAGGCGATGGCCCAGATGTCGTGCGACAGCTGTCCTCGGAGGTGCTGCGATACGAGGCTCACGTGGCCCTCGGGTGTATTGGTGGAGCCGTTCGGGTTGTCGAAGTTGATGGCAGCGGACCGCTTCAGCCGTGGCTTCGCCGTCACGCCCACGCCCTGGAAGTTGTTCATCCTGCTCTGGATCTGCTTGCCCACGAATGATGTGCCACGGCGGCCAATGGCGGCCATCCTCTTGACAGGCTTGGTGGAAAAGTGGGACTTTGCTTGTGACAATGACACGCCTGATGCGGAAACTGCTGTTTGCTCTGGGCCAAGAGCATGGCCAAACGCCGGCTCAGCAAAGGTTGGCAGGAGCTCATCTATCGACTCGCCGGCGGTTGCGTCTGGGTCCTCAGTCTTTTCAGGTTCCGTGGTGTAGATTCCTAGTGACCGTTCTTCGTACACCTTGAGTCATGTTAGTGAGATGAGCATGCCTCAGCTTGACTCGAGATCACACTTACATTTGAGTTTCGCATGACGATGATCTCCGGGTATGCGGAAATGTACATTACGATGACCCATAGGACTAGAACGTCGAAATAGAGGCTTGACACACCAACAACCCCAAAACCCGAGGATGGAATAGCTAATACAGGGTTAGTGTCTAGGCCAAAACAGAATCCTTGGAGACTTACCCAGTGCCTGAAAGAGGGCCAGTCCAACTCGCTTTCCAACCGGGTATGCCTCGATAGCAGAGTTGCCAATGCTGAGAACCAACAATAAGACCCAGTCCATGACCGCGATGGTGGAGAACATCGTGACAAAAACAAAATTGGCCTTGGCAGGGAACATCATCATGTACAGACGACGAGGGTACTTCAGGATGAAATCAAAAGCTTCCTTCCAGACAATGTGCTCGTCTTCATCAACGCACATTTTCAAAACAAACCTGCAGAAGTAAACGGTGGCTCTGAGGAACGCAGGGAACGCCGCATTTCCAGCCAGGGAAAGGATGGTAACAATGGTCAAGACGAAGGCATCGTTGTCAAAGGCTGCGATGCCTGCGTCGAGAAGCGTCATTCCAGCGTTGTTGAACGAAGAGATGGCGAGAAAGATGCCAGCCCACCAGGAGTTTTGAGAATTGACGGCCGTTATGCTCTGGCTATGCGTGTATGACCAGGCGCCGAGCGTAATGGCCCCAAGCAGCTGCCAGAGGACGAAGTAGACGCAGACAATGGTAAAGAGAATCTTGAGGGCCCGGTATTCGACACCACCCAAGTACTCTCGCTGTTCCTCCGTGAGGTCAAAAAATTGGCCGTTCCTGCCAATTGAAGTCTTGTTCTCGTGGATGAACGTCTTGAAATCGAAGCCTTCTGAAATTGACACCCGGCCTGAGTCGCGACTGAAAGGCCTCCGCCTGGGGGTCGCATTCGACTTCGGCGAGAGGGGCTCGGTGGAGCTGGTCGAGAGGTTGAGCCTCTGGCCCTCCTCGATGGGCTCCAGCATGCCGTGTGGTGCAGATTCGTGATTGGTGGGCTGGCTTTGGCTTCGATCGTGACCCTTCTCGCGGGATTTGTACCCCGTGAGCTGGAAAGCGTCTGCCTCGGCCTGCCGCTCATGTCTTCCCTTCTTTTGCTTCCGCTTGGTTCCCTTAAAAGATGACATGACGGGGAGACCAATCATGGCTCCAGCCATACCGACTATGGTGCCAGTCTTCTTGATCCTCCTATTCCGTTCGGCCTCGACGATGTCCTCGAAACGCTTCTCAAAGACGCGGGCGCGGAGCCAAATTGTGAAGATGGAGACAAAGACGGGACTGCCAAGAATCATCATCAAGGCGATGATAGCCTGCTGGGCGGAACTGAGTTTGCTGATATCGACCGTGTTTAGTCCGGATGTCGTAAAGGCGGAGATAACGAGGAAAAGGCTATCGATGAAGCTGACGCTGTTGGCCGGGTTCGAGATTCCGTGAAAGATGCCGGCAAAGATGAGCCCGACTAGTATGAAGTAGGCGTAGTGAACTGTGATGAAGTTGACCGGAGGCAGATACGGCCGGACGGCGGCCCATGATTCAATCATGCGGTCCGCCGTGGCGGGATGATCGGCCTTGAACTTCTCCCATGATTGCCATGCCATCGCTGTCGATGCTCACCGCAGCGGTAGTGATGTTGTGCGCAAGTCACGCGAGCAAACAAACGCGCGGACAGCTTCTCGAATAATTCGGTCGTTAGAGGTCAGTCTGACTGCCTGCCGTAATGCGCCGGCACTTCGGATGAGAGAAAGAAAGGATTAGCCATGCAGGAGGAGGAAAGCTTGTCGTGCAGTGGGCAACTGTTAAGGAATCGTGGCGCTCCCCCTGATCGACTGCAGGGCTGGAGGGCGCACCAATGCCTGCCCGTTTGGAGTCCTCTGATTCCTATCAGTTGGAAGTGTGCAGGGGCGGCTGGTCCCGGGCCCACCGGCTCTAATGACAGCTCATTACCCGTCGACAGGGGCCAGGGCATCATTGGACCTCAGGTACCGCCAGCTGTTTCACAGCGCGCTGATCCTTCGTTCGGTGCTCATGTTGCCAAGTCTCGCTACTGAGGTTGTGCCAAGTATTCGTAGCAAAAGAGGCCCTTACTGGTAAGTCGTACTTCGTACGCGCACCAGGGGTCTGAATCGTGACGTGTTTGTTCTAGACCTGGCTCCCCCCGGTCTCCCGGATCGCGGGATCTTCGGGCGGCGGGTGATCCGGTCGCACCGGAACGATTTAGTGGCGTAGGTGCTCAACTTTTATTGCCCGTCCACCAAATCGTCAACTAATTCTATGGCCGTCATCCAAGCAAGCTCCCAGGTGTCAATGACACTGCAGATTTGTAGTTGAAAACCCGATATCCTAATGTACAGCCCTATGTTCAAAGGCTATTTTACAGCAAGTCATAAGCCGCCGCATAAAAAAAAAAAAAAAAAAAAAAAAAAAAAGACAAAAAAAAAAAAAAAGGAAGAGACAAAAACAAAAAAGACAATTTTAAAAAAAAACAAT
>JAKMWZ010000368.1:0-43760 GCA_025328985.1 Colletotrichum sp. SAR11_239 | reverse complement strand
CCCCACCTCTCCCTCCTTCGAGTGTCCCGCCTGAGGTATAACCTTTTCACAAAATGACCATAAGGTATTTCATCGCGCAAAATGTAGTGATCTTTCACGGTGGCGTTCCCAAGCCTTCATGCTTTTTCACACAATATGATCGGTCGATGCCGCCTAAAAGGAACTGCGCTCTTCCATCACAGATACGCAGGGTTCCACGTATTCTTCTTAGGAATGCGGAATATGCTAGATATAATGATCGCCAGCGAAGTTGAAACAGGGTTTATTGGTCATAGCAGGCCAATCTTTAAAACTTCAGGCAGGAAACTGGATTTAAACGATCGCCATTTATGTTTGCTGCTTCATCTACGCAAATTCAGAATTGCCGGACAAACTGAAACAAGCAAGTAAGTTATCGAATATATACTCATACGGCCAGTGAGGGCGGTGGGCGGCGCTCAATCTTGTTGTCACTTGCATGGCATGCCCCTCGATGAGCAGCCACAATCCTTTTGAGTTCCTTTGGTGTTCCAGGCAACATCTCGTAGGGCTTCCAGACCGAGAATACCGCTGAGGCCTTATTCACGGGAGCACTGATGTGGCACCCGCAAGCTAATATGTATAAGACAACGTCATTTTCCTATCAAACATACTTTCCACACACGGCAAATGACAGGCAAGTCTCGTCATCGGCCAAGCAATCCGTCCAAAAGTAGCAGCAGTCCAGAGCCAGACGACGGAATCATACGAGAGAGGTGTCAAAAGATAGAATCTGGCATAACTCTCATGAGTATGTATTTGCACTCATTAGAACGAGAGAGATGACTGTTGACAGAGCCGAGTCTTTGAATCACCTTCATCAGATGTTATATCCGTCGGCGGTGAACCTATAGGGATCTTGGTCAACGTCCTAACCACGGAACGTGATTACAAGATTCATTGTTGTCTTTCTCGTCAACCTAGAAAACGGCGCGTTCCGGTCGTGATTTATACACACCGACGAGCCGCCTGCGCGAGTGAATCCGAGCGTTTAGCAAGTCTGTCGAAGGCAAATATAAGGTGACAGTAGCCTAGTCCCAAAACCCTCTTTCCAGCGGCCAATTCGCGCCTCCCGGGCCACTTCATAGATTTACTTGCAGGGCTCGATGTTCTCTATCTATGCCCCGTGAGAACCTCACACTAGGAACTTGGTTCAACACGAAAGATACAAAACTACCAAATCTCCTCCTACGTATTTCCCATGAATATGTCACATACGACGGAATCAATGAGCAACTGAGTAAAAATTGAGGCCGTTCGTTGTCGACTGCCAAGGAGCGTTAGATCAGGCGCTTCCAGAACCTGGGTATACATCGACTCTCTGCTATCATGAGATATGTCATGGCCTCCCCATTGGGTTTTCAGAAGTTAAGAAACATGAGCGCAAGGTTTTATACTTCATGCGATGCACCAGTCGTAATAGCAATCGACTGTCAATGAGCCGATAACCCGGTCGCAAAATTTCCAGGACCCCCAGCCTGAATGTTGAAGATGCTGTGGTAATATAAATCGTAACGTCTTTTTCATCTTTTGTTCTCGACACCGATTGTCGGGTGTCTTCCAATCGTTGCCGCTGGAGAGAGGATCCAACTATCTCGTGGGGACTAATCAAGCCGGTGGACAGAGGCCAAAGGACGTGAACTTACCACCCAGGCATGTGTCATGCTTATGGTTACTGTTGCTATCTGCTTATTCTCAGGCATGATATCCGCGGATGTCACCATGAAAAAGCCGCCGGAGGAAAGTGAACCTTTAAACGCGTAAGCATGTGCCAAGACCTTTCTAACCGGAACTACTTGAGGATAAGTATATGAATACACAGCATTGAATAGAGACTATGAGAACTGCATGAGACTCTATGAGCGGAGAGCCTGAAGAGTGTGGCCCAAAGTAGCGAGGCTAGAATTTATGATGAATTAAGCACGCTCAAACTTGCGCATTGTTCACAGCAACAACATGGGAGGAAGAGAGGAATTTCTGAGCCAGCCTTTCTAAGATCATGTAGGCGATTTATATACCTTGAAGATGTGCTCATCCCTAAAAGGTTTTCGAGCAGACGCGTAAGATGATGCTCTGTCAACTTCAGAGACGGTTTCACTTCAGCCCTACCACTCCCCACTGTCACGCAAGATGGCTCTTCAATGTGTATTTAAATGTAGTACGTCTGTTCCAGGTTTCTTCTAACAAGACAGGCAATGGAACAGCTTTAAATGTCTCTCAATGGCATGTAATCGCTTTACTGCAGACCTGGAGCATATACACGCCCCAGAAAGCAGCAAGCCTCGACAGCACGGGGTAATAAAGCGTTGAAACTGCTTCATCCTAGGTGCTACTCATCACCTCCGCTCGTCCTTCCCTGCTTATTCAAAAGGGATGGATTAGTGTACATGAAGGATTTGCGGCGAGGCTCAGGAAGACACAGATGCAGTTCGTGTCTCACATTCATCAACTTTCAACTCACCATCTTTGTACTAAGGAACATTCGGGCGTCATTGCCACGTATTTGCTGTCGATGGCGTGAGATAGCGCCTTATGAAGCTGCCACGGACGAACAGAAAGCCTGCAGCCGGGGGTGACACAGCCCGTAGAGTCAAGATTCCACACGGCGACCTTAGCCGGAATGACGGCCGACGATCAGGCCGAACCTTTTTGGGATGCGCGATCGTCTGTAAAATCATATTAAACCCCTGTTAGCGGGTGTATTCTTGGTGGCACGATTCACATGGTCCTCCTTCTTCTAGCCATATCTCCTGTGAACATGGAATGGGTAGAAAGTTGGAACGCAGCTGCCAGAAGTGGTATTTATTCAGGCAGAGACATAGAGGTTCATAGACATGGTGCATTCTTCTCCATGGAAGTGTATATACTGATGACAATAGAGACAGACAAGAACGCATGTAGGTATTTGGAAATCATTGAACTAGTTCTCTGATCTTAGCTTCCTCTGGGCAGCCCTTCCCAGTGCTGACTCTGTTTTGATTGATCACAACATGGGAGCTGCATCACCAGAATTGCTGAAGGTGTCGTAGAAGTGCATGCCCGGTAGTATTTGTACTATGTCTTTGGCCGACATGTGCTCTCGCCGATGATATCTTCACCCTGCAGACTAAACACGGCCCATATATATTTATCTGATTCAGGGAGTAATGCTTACATTTTTCTCTCTAGAAACAATTAATCCGTTCTGCGTCCAGGCATCTCACTTCTGCGTCTCTCAATGAAGGCCGCCAGAGGGTGGTAGTGATGGAGGCGTCAGAGTGCCTACATAGCCACTACACCTTTCACCTTATTGCTACTCCTGCTAATCATCGCTCCTTGCTTATTCGAAATTCAAACATCTATAGCCCCGGCGAGGGATGCTGCATTTTAACTTCGGTTCTGACGCTTCTCTACTGCTACGTGAAGAGTTGATTTGTTGTCTCTTCATCAGAGTGCTGAGAGGGATGAGGGGATCAAGTCATATCGGATGCTGGATGCCCCGACAACCATTCCATGGCCTGCTGTCGCAGCATGAGGCTGTGCGCAAGCAAGAGTGTCCCGTTATAACGTGGTTTGGGGCCATCCGGTGCTAATTCTGGATTCACAATGTAAAAGGGCTTCCTCGGAGCTCCTTCAGTTCTCAAAGGACAAGAGTTCAGCCCCCAAATTGAACGACAGCAAGAGAGAGATCAAATCTGTTCAGCACACAGCTCCAATTCCCAGAACCAGGTCCGCCGTCTTCGATTCTAGCGGTTTATGTGGTGCCACATTTTGGAAGGTATATGAAGAGTAGAAGATCTGATATGAAACCCAAGCAATAACATGCCAGGCTATCCATCAATCTCAGCTACCCAGCGCCTTTTTTTCATGTGCATTTCTTACAGCATAATATAAACCCATGGTGACTTTTGAGAGCGGAAATGCGTGTTATGTACTGACTACTCCGTATGTACCCGCAAGTCGATGTTTACCAACTGAAGCCGTGCCAACTTTCATGATCACTCCCATCCTCCCACCTTGGGCGCATTCTCCAGCTCACATCTCAACACGCCTCTGCAGATGCTGATTGCAGCCCTCTTCGCCTCGCTTTCACCCATCTTCGATCCGCCATAGGCATTATAATCTCCATGGCTCTCCCAAATAACTTCCGTGACATGCGCCTGATGTGCATCCCCGTCCTCATCTTCCTCGGCAGCTCGGGCCGTGCTGCTGCTATCACCGCTACTTCCAAACCTAGGAGCGGTAATTTTGAGCCGATACATCTCACACCCCGTCCAGCTCCGATACAAATGGGACACGATGTTGCCCATATCGTCTGGCCCGTCTGAGAGGATGAGCCAACGCTGGTCCATATCCCTGGGGTGGAAGCCGTTGAGAATTTTAGTGACGTCCGCGTCTGAGAGGCTGAAGCGCAACTCAGCGGCCTTGGGAATGTTTATTGAATGGACGGATCTTGCCCTGTGTGTATCATCAACGCGCTGCGGTGAATTGTGTACTTCACGGCGGGGAACGCTGGCCGCGATAGAAGGACGTCGTGTTGCCGAGAGACCGGCGTTGAGGATACGTCTGAACATTTTGGTTGTGAGAGGAATTTGGTGGAGGGGGAATGATACCAGCATGTGAAAGGTGAGATGTCATCTGGAAGATCAAGCGGGCTGCTCTTGCCTTAAATACACCTGTGGCAACGTCCACCTGCCGCACGAAATTTTCCATGGAGTCTCTCAAGGTCTACGATTAGAACGGCAAGTGCCACTGTATGACACCCATCGACCACCCATTGGAAAGGCTCAATACCCTCACTTCAAAAAATCATAGGACACGATGCTTGTTTTGAGCATAATGCGATGATATTCTTCGCGATGAAACAATCATATTATATACATCGGAGGTGTCGGCCATTCTTCAGACGACCGAAGATCGTGTCTGCGCCTGTGTCGCAGAGAAAGGGATTCCTACCACCCAATGCCATGTTGTCCATGATTCTCGTGAATAATTAAAACTAGGAAACCCGCACTTTCAAACAACCCGTTAAACGCCGTTTCCGAAAGAACTCATGAATTCCGTGCATGCGTACTTTTCCCTAGTCTCCAGCCATAAGGCGCCTGTGTCGCGCTGGAGATCAATTTTGTGTGTATGACTATTGTTACAACTGAAGACTTGCGGCAGGTAGAGCTTCAGCCATTAGAGGCCGCACGACGCAGGTTCTGCATCATCCTCTCCACCAGCGCTGTAGAATCTGCGGGTACTTCCGGCAGAGGTACATCACCCGCCGGAGCAGGTTGCGGAGGGTAGCTAGGGGCCGTATTTTGCGGCGGGTACTGATGAGCGTACTGAGGCTGAGGCGGAGGATATTGGCCCTGGGGCGCCGGCGCGTAGTATTGGAAATACTGCTGTTGAGGCATCACTCCATTGTGTGCCTGCGGCACCTGCTGCCCAGCATAATAATGAGGACCGGGTGCTTGCTGTGGTGCCGCTGAAGGCATTGGCTGGTGAGGAGTTGTAGGGGTAGGAGGGTTCATGCGAGGCTGTGTGGCAATCTGCGCCAGAATCTCCGCCGGGTTCAGAGAGTGGTGTTCTGTACGGGGCTGTCCCACAGATTGAAACGGCCGCGGGTTTGGCTGACCCGTATGTGCCTGCGTTTGAGGCTGGTAAGCCGGTTGTGATGGACGATTGGCAGATAATTGGTTTGTGAATGGCATCCGCTGGGGCGGCGCCGGTACTGCTGTTTGCGGCAGGGGCACGGGTGTCTGCGAGACGGGCACAGCGGTCTTCTTTGAGGCCGTCGATGGCCGAGAAGGGGAGCTGGCTTGAGCCGAAGAATTTTGTGTGCTGGCCACCTGCGGCGTACGGGTTGAGTTTGCCGAAGCAGAAGTCGGGGATGACTTGTCCTGCGAGGGTGCTCCGTTGGACTGCGGGCTGGCCTTGGTAGGAGTCGGTGCCATTTTGCCCATAGCTGCGAGGTACTTGGCGGGTAGCGGGACAGGGGTTTGCTTTTCGGGGATCTGTTATTTGATTAGTTTGAAGTTGAGGAGGTAGAGGCTGATTCAGGTGTACCTTGTACTGCACCTTTGGCGCAGCCGGTTTTGGTGCAGCCTCTGCCTTCTTCTCGGCCGACTGTGAATGGCTAGCGGCGGGCTGGGGAGCACTAGGCTGCTGTGGTGTCTGCTGCTGCTGTTGCGCCTGCTGGTGATGCGGTGGTGTGGCCTGGTTGTGCGGCTGAGGTTGCTGAGGCTGGTTCACCCAAGCTCCGTACTGCGGTCGAATGGCTGGATGGAGAGGTGTAGACGGCGGCTGCTGCTGCGCGTTCCACGCGTTGTTATAGCCATGCGGGCTTTGCTGCGAGCCGTTGGGCACCGGGCTGGGAGACATCGAAGTATACTGCGTTCTCGCAGGGTCGTGTGTCGGCCTGGGAACCGGCGAAGAGTACGACGGCGTGGTGGTCTTCTGACCGTACACACCAATAGAGCCTTGCGGTGCGGCAGTTGTGAACGTGTTATAGTATGGACTGCTGTGCGCAGGAGCTGGAGGACGACCAGCGGAGCTGGATGCTGGCGATGCGCTTTGAACAGAGCCCTGCCGGTTATTCTTAAAGAAGGCTTCAGGTGATATCCGCATCAAATGGGCCCTCAGGTTGCCCTCGTAGCCATTCGTGAAGCCTCTCCACGGTGCGTATGGAGTTCGGTATGTCTTAGAGTCCCGGTTGTGGTGCACTTGGAAGAAAGCATACTTCATAGCGACCGAAGGAGATGGGGCAGCTGAATACCTTCTGTGATTCTGAGGCGTGGACGCTTGCGAGTACCCTGCTGGCGGCGGTGGAGGTCGCGGGCTTTGTGATGGCGTTGCCCACATCTGCTGTGCCTGTTTTGCAGGGCCTCCCGGCGGTTGTACCGGGGTGCCATAAGGACTTTGCCGCTGCGTGTTATTCGATGCTGCATACTGTCCAGGGCCTGCAGGGTTGTACGGCTGGTGGATGTTGGGCGTAAACCTTTGCTGCGCGTAATGGCCTTGTTGCATTTGATAACGTGGGTCTGAGCCAAAGTAGAGCTGCTGGCCCATGGGAGAGGGAGAAGGGGAGGCCGTTGGTGTGAACTTTTGGGTCGTGAATGTTCCTGGCCCAGCGTAAGATGGCTCGACGGGCTTCCGCGGCTTGTACACGTAAGGCTTCTCTGTCTTAAGTCCCGACTGGATAGCGACACTAGGGCTGGCCATGGGAATCGGTTGTGGCGGAATATTCGAGGGGCGCCGCTGAGCTGCAGTCGCGGAGACAGGCTTCAGCGGCTTCGGAATGGTGTCGAGATAGTTACTCTTGGGATTATGCTGCTCTTTTGCAGGATCCTCAGAGTACTGCGCCTTGGCCTCTGTTGACGTCTTGCCCAAGTAATGCCATACCTGATTGTCTTTCGACAGATCGATCTTGACTTGGTTCGGGTTGGCACACTCATCGCATGGGTGGAATTCTGCCCATGTGTAGCCCTCAACGAAGGGAGCATCTTTCCTGGGCACCTCATCAGCAGGCCGTTTCGCATTGAGCTTGTCCTTCGCCTTTTGCGAAGAGGGCATCGGGATGGCCTTTGCCGAGGCTTTCGGAAGGTGGTAATCTGAAGGATCGGGCAATAAGAGCCATTTCCACTCGACTTCCAGACGATCACTACTGCACGTTAGTCGATTTTTCTCAACACCAACAGGAGAATCGTACCCATTAGGAACGATGTCCAGTAGAAGCATCTGCTCGTCTGCGCGGTTCTCCACCACAACGCCTGCAAAGATGTCGCCCTTATAGTACTGCATTTGGCAGATCTCGCCCTTCTTAAGTGCGGCAGCAGCTTTACGAATTCGCTCATCTTCCTCGAGGGAGTCGCCGTCAAACTTGCGGTCTCTCTTCGTACGGTGGAACCGACAACTGAACTCGAAAGCCTGCTCCTTGTACTCGGTTCCATCTTCGCCAAACACAGGGACTTCGGCCTCCTCAACAAAGACACCCGCCGCTGCGGCGCAGGTAGCGTGGTACGCACGGGCACACTTCTTCTGAGAGCACTGGAAGCAAGCGCCCTTCTTGGATCGGCAATACAGGCACTTGAGATCCAGGCGTTCCTTGTTGATGTTGGCAACGTTGGCAATGATCTCCTTGTCGTCCACTGTATCGATGTACGTCTCTGGCAAGTAAAGGGCACACATGCGGTGGGCCTTGCGGCCGTCGTCCGTCGGAAGGATTTCTGCGCCAGGGATGTCGCTGGGGCACAGGCAGCAGATCGGCTCGGCGCGAGTCTTAACCTTGAGACGAATCTTCTTGACCTTTGTCTTTCCACCCTTGTCTCCTGCACGCTTCCGCTTCCGACTGGTCTTGATGACAACAGTGTTGCTGTTGGGCGGTGAAAGAAGGCCGCTGGCGTCTTCGTCTTCATCTTCGTCCTCCTCATCATCGTCTTCGTCCGTTTCTTCGTACTCGGTTTCTTCGCCGCGGAGCTTTCGCTCAATATCATAAACATCAACCCACACACTGTCCTG
Organism: Colletotrichum sp. SAR11_239; assembly: GCA_025328985.1. Classification (NCBI taxonomy): domain Eukaryota; kingdom Fungi; phylum Ascomycota; class Sordariomycetes; order Glomerellales; family Glomerellaceae; genus Colletotrichum; species Colletotrichum sp. SAR11_239. Next base: position 35,258 of record JAKMWZ010000368.1, on the reverse strand, counting down.
CGCCTGTGCGCATTCGCATCGCTTGGCAATCTTGCCCATGGGAAGCCACGATTCGAGCGCAAAGTTGACAGCCTCGGCGCAGTTGTAGCCCAGGTTGTATCCCGAGTGGTAACCATAAGGGTACGTAACAACGAACTCTCCAGGATAGGAAACGCACTTGTTGACCGTGATGTTGTAGTGTTGCTTGAGATGCGACGGCGAGATCAAGAATCCCTTGTGCCGGAGGAACTGATCACACGCCTTGGCGTCGGTAGGCCAGATGTTCTTCATTGCCGCTTCAAACCGACGGGCATCGGCTTGAGAGATGCTGTACCACTGCTTCGGAGCACCAAAATGGAGGTAGTTGATGCTGTACAAGTCGACGTCTTCCAAGTGCCAGGCGAAAGTAGCCTTCCACATGCCGAGATATAGGTAGGCGGTGTTCACGCCAGGAACCTTGGTGCCGAGAACATCCAAGAGGTTGGGCAGCTTGTTCAAGTTCCACATTTCCGTCGACTCGTCGAAGAGAGTGCCCATCAGATCTGCACCGTACAGTGGCGGTGCGTAGGTTAGTGTTTTCCAGTATATCCTTTCAAGCTCCTCGCAGCGTTCAGGTGTATAATCTGAGACGTCCATCTGGTAGTTGAAATCCTTGAAAGCCTCTTCATCGATCATGGCGGAACCTTCCCTTCTGCTGTACTTCCGGCGAGCCGATACCGACTGAGTCTTTGGCTTTGAGGGCTTGATCCCGCCCATGCGACCCATTCTACCGACTGTAGGCGGCTCGTCATCATCGACATCCATTCCGGGGTCCTCGACTGAGTCAACGACTTCTTCCTTTTTGATTTCGACCTCGGCGTCGGCCTTCGGTGATACCGGCGTCATAGGTCGGTTTCCCTCTTCGTTGGCCTCCTCTTCTTCTTGGATCTTGGCCTTGCCCCTCGCTGGTCGGCCGCGGCCGCGCTTCTTAGAACCGGACGGCGTTGACTTTGCGGCAGGTCGTGGTCTGGGGGCGGATCGAGGCTTCGGCTTTTCGACGTTCGCTCGGCGCTCGCCTCGCCTTGCCGGGGGCTGATGCTCGCTCTGATCGCAGAGTTGTCGCCACTGCGGGAGGTTGTACGATCTTCCGTGAACGATGTTGACCTGTCGATAGGTTCCATTCGATCCCATGATATCCTGTTTGATCGGTTCTCTGACTCTGATCTGCTTCACGAGGTCATCGAGTTTCGGGAGGTTTTCTTTCCATTCGGAGGGAGGAATGATCTTGATGATTCCGGACTTCATTCCATATTTATCGACCTTGGTCATCTACAGATCACATTAGCAAAGGGTGGGACTGCGAGAAAGATGGGATGGCGCACGAATAGCTTGAAGTCCTTGAACTGGTGCATGGTCGGCTTGAAGACAGGCACGGTTCCAGACCAGTGGTCGGGGAGGACCTCGCCGATGTCATCCTCGCCCTCGGGTTGCGCCTCGTCCTGTTTTGGGGGCGCTTCAACAGCATCGTCGTCAAGGTCGCTGAGCTCCGAGTCGCTGCCGTCGGATTTGGGTGCATTGTTGCTATCAGGCGGGGAGTGAAGGAAGGCAGGCTTCGTCGCACATTCAATCGTAGGCTCTTCCTTGTCGCCATCGGCGGTCGATTGCGCCGGCACAGGTGCAGGCTCCGGGACTGGAGCGCTGACAGCGTCGGTCGACATGATGGAGAGGACTACATGCGACCGTGCATGCGGCGACGAGAATGGCAATCCCTGGGGAGAGAATGAGAGTCGGGATGGGATGCGCAAGACGGTGCGGTCAAGTCGCCGAAAATGTGAGGTGCAGAGGTCTCGTGGAGTGCGGAGAATAGATTCGTTCGTTTGGTTATCAGATCCTGCGGGGGGTTGGCCACTGTAAGGGAACCGGCAAGAGCTGCTTCTGCCCGGGTCACCTCGCTAAATGGGTCGATTTCTGGCGGATCTGGGCTGATGAGCCAGGGCTGGGCTGGCAGGAAGGGCGAAGGGGTGCAGGTGCACCTCCGAGGTGTTGGTTGGTGCGACTCTGCAGCGCACCTTGGGGGGAAAAAGCTCCAGACTAGTTCCAAGGGCGAATGAAAATTTCAGACCCGTGAATTTGAGATGCAGGTCGATGGATGTCTTCCAATAATGTCGTCAAAAGACGGAAACTTGGGTAGGAAATGAGTCGACTTTCTGGCCCGATTCGAAGACGTCGAGAAAGCTGCACATCATCGGGCAGATGCGGCTGCTGCAGTGGGGAGAAAGAGGTTGCGCCTTCGCTCCCCGATTATCCTGCCTCAAGGTACCTGACCGAGCCCATGAACCGTCCAAACGAACAGTCATCAGTCAGTGAGGTGCTGGTGGTGGCCCCCCCTTGGGCGCTTCCCCTGGAACCTCCTCCCTCTTCGCTCCTCGCTTACCTCGATAAATTCCTCGCTTGTCCCGATTAGATCTGCGCTAGACCAAAGCTGGCAGGCCTCTGCGTGCCTTAGGCGATAAGGCACTTGCAGAATCCGGCACCGGAAGCCCAAATGACGTCGCCCTTTTGGGTCAGAAGCCCGCAAATTTGAAAAGCAACTGCAGCTTTCGCAGACCGTTTGATTGCAGTTTTATGCGCCGCCTCTATTTTCGAAGGCACAACGACAAGTCAACATAATGGGTTGCAAGTGCCCCATTTCAAGGAAGACGCGAAGATGATGCTCCTCAGTCAAGGCCCCTCAACTTCAGAGGTACAAGAAAGCTCAGAGAAGAGGACGGGAGGGAGGACCAGAGGGAAGAAGCGAGAGAGAGAGGATGTCGAAGAGGTTGAAAGTGGTGTAGACAGTCGCTGACAGGATTGTTCGCCAACTTGCTTCGCTGTTGTCGGTTTCTCAAAATGCGGTTGGCGATTCAGATCTCTGCAAAAGTCCCATTTGGAAACGAATACTTCTGCGGTTATGTCCTCGTGGGTGTCAATATCGCCAAGCCCGCCGTTCCATTCCGCGCATCATTGTTCTGTTCTGACACCTGCCATCAATGTCGTGAGCATGCTTTGTCTGGATAGCTGCAGTCGCGGCGTCGGTGTTCCGTCCCAGGCGTAGTGGTACCGCGGCAAACATTAGCCAGGGGTAAGTCACCGCCTGTGGGAAACATCGCGCCGGGAACCCAATCGAACCTCGCGAAAAGCTTCATCCAATGGAACCAAGCATCGGGATCTGATAATCTGGCATGGCACGGAGGCTCGGCACCCCCTAGTCCAGCCCTACGGACTGGATCACCCGCAGCGGATCGTCCGATGATCTTCCCCAGCTGTCTTGGGGGCCGAGTAGGCTGCTGGGCATGTTCCCTCGGAATCCGTGGGTTTTGGCGGTGGCCTTGCTGCTGCTTCGTTTTTAGGAGGTGCCGCCCGTCATCGGTTTCGTCCCGAACGCACCTGTTGCTAGGTTACGATGAGAAAAAGCAAACTTCGTGGTCCTGGTCCCAGAGTCTCTTTGTCTTGGTCCTAACCCCCTGAGGCGGACCAACCCGCCAGACGCCCATCGCCAGCTCCGCACTTCATCCTGCGTGAGGGGGAATCAACGGGGTGATCTGCTGGGCCGCTGGAACCCCCCCACATTGTCGTATCTGACCATGGTTATGGCGTCAACTCCAGTGTCCCAGACGTGGACCTCGTGCTCCACGGAGGTCAGCGACCCCTCAGAGCCCGCGTGTTCACCGACTAAGTCATGATGATGCCCGAAAGATGACGATGTACGCCGCCCAGCAGTCTACCTCTCTAGGATTAGTTTCCGTTGCGAAGTGATGGACAGGCGATAAGAAATACCTGGCTTCAAAGTCCTCCCCTCTAGCATCGTGAGTGGCCCAGATTTGTGAAAAGCCCTCTTCAGAGGTGAACTGATGACGAGAAAAATGGAAAGAAGGCGAAGGTACATCCAGGATATCGGTCCAGTATCGTCTCTTCGAGGGGTGTGAAGAGGCCAGCACCGAGGAAGTGAGATCAGACTCGAGGAACAAAGATGTTATCTCTCTCATCTGGGGCCATCAAGGTACTTGGATATGGCGTGGCAGTGCCCTCGTAAACAAGGAGAGACATCTGATTGGCATGATTCTCCCCAGCTTGTGCCATCGACGATGGGCAGGCGGGTGACGACGACGGTAGATGAAGGAGACAAAAAGTGAGGGGATATGCAAAAAGCACGCGCTAGAACTGGCAAGTCAACGTGGCGGTCGTGGGTCTCACCTATCCATTCTCACTCTCTCAGGCATCCAAACGCACGTCTAACAGCCAGCGATCCTCCAGAACCTACAGGTTGACGAGGCAGACCACCCGATGTAACTCGAGATAAAAAGAGGCTTTCCATTCGGCTTTGATATCTCTACTGATACACACTCGATTATTACCTGATCCCGGCACCATCTCCCCAAGAACAGGTTTCCCAGAAAAACGCCTAGAACAGGACATGCGCACAAAGGCCAACCTCCCCCTGTCAACAAAGTCCCTCAAAATATCGAAAACCGCCCTGGGTAGATGCAGAAGAATATAGATACGGTCGTGCTTTCGTCAAAATAAAAAATTCTATGCCGTCCCCTTTTCTCGTCATCAAACAGCTTCGCGAGGCAAACGGCCCCCCTTTTCCATCTTTGGGCGTGGTGAGTCAAGCACCTATCTGCCGATGCATCATGCAAGGAGAAAAGAAAGGTTTCAGAGATGGTATCTTTTCGGTGAGAAACACAAACGCAAGCTCTCCGCGTCCAAGATGACCCGGAAAGAATTGTCCGAATTACGGATTGCGAAGATGGGCAGATCCCATGCCGACCAACTCGAACATGATGGGGATCAAGCCAACGCCCAGCCACGCGATGCCTATGCCAGCTGTCAGCACCTGCACATATAACCAGGATATCCGGATCTTGCGGAAGAGGGTTGCAGCAACGTACCTGTGTAAACCACCAATTTTGTGACGACCTCGACATCGTAACGCACTCGAGGCCGGATAAGACGCAAGAACATTTCCTTCTCGCTGAGCTCGTCCTGCTGGCCGACCGCCAAGTCCATCCCTTCCTTCTCCTCGTTTGGACTCGCCAACACGCTGCCAGTGCCCATCATCCGCTCAAAGTCGTTGAGCGTATTGTGGCCCTGCACGCCCGAAGCGGCTCCCTTCCCCTCCCAGTCCCCGTTCTTCTCCCGAAGCTCGAACATGCTACCCTTGCTTTTAACACTACCATTGCTGCCGATGCTCTCCCGCCGCCTACGCTCGCGGTAGGCGAGCGTCTCGTAGGCGTCAGCAGCACTCTGCGGACCGATTGATACGGACCGACCGCGCGTGGTCGGGTGACGGATGGACTGGACAACACGGGGAAAGTCCCTGACTGAGGGGATGAGGGTATCCATACGAGATCCTGGGTCGACAGTCTCGTACTTGGACGCCGGGGTGAAGAATCGTCTGGGAAGATTCATGTCAACCTTTTCCAGGAGACGGAAGATGTGTGGCAGGCCCTTGAGCAACGTAGGTTTCATGACCTCTCGCCAGACGAAAATGACCAGTACACCAAAGATGACCCGAGCGAGGACGACGTGCCAGCCCAAAGCATTGAGGTCAATGGATTGGACGCTGTGAGCATTACCCCCAAACGAGTCCAGCGAGGTTCGGCCGTACATCCAGGTTCCGATTTCCAGGCCAATCACGACACCGGCAAAGGCCACACTGTCGTCAAAGCAGGGACAGTCGTCCGCTGGCTCGGGGTGTATTCTGACGAGCGCAATGATGATCAGAGCAGCAATGGCGGGTGCCCACCAGGAGCTGCTGTGCATATACGCATCCAAAGCCGGGCCGTAGTGGAACTCAACCAGAGAAATGGCGGCGCCCAGGACGGATCCCACAACGACGTCGGTGAATCCATGCATGCCGCAGTACAGACGACCGAAGACGATGGAGATCGCATAAAAGTACGACAAGCCTTCGAGGAGGTTCTTGGTTGTGTCTGTTAGCACTGTATCAGGGCTCCGAAGCACCAGAATTCCATATACAGCCACGGACACAGCATTTGCGCTGTGCGTCGAAGGGAATCCATATTCTAGAGCAGCGGAACCGGACATGGTGATTCGATGTAAGGGCGGGGACAGAGGTCGCGGGAGAGAGAACAGATCCTTGATGAAACCGGTGAAGAAGACGCCCTCGGCGAGAATGTGAATAACACTGTCATAATAGTCAGTTGGCTGCATTCGTTGTATAGAAACTTGGGATATCCTCACCCTTTGCCGAAGGAGGCATAGCCGCACCAGAAGAGCATGGGCAGGCCGATCATGAAGAAGGTATGGGTACCGAGGTTCGCCGTGATCGCAAAATAACTATCGAGCCAAGGCGTGCGCATCGTCTCCTGCAAGTAAGCCAAGTATGGCGTCTCCCATCGGATCAGCGGCAGCATCCACTGGCGCAGTCGGTATCGCCATGTCGGCAGCGCCCTCTTATCTGTGAAGAAGCATAATGTCAGCTCAGGCCGTCATTACTCGCGATCCAACAGCCCCGCTGTCTCCAGGCCGGTCGCAAGACTCCTGGCCACGGCAGACAGCTGAACCAGACGACAGAGTGTAGCGTACAGTGATCCAGGCTTCTCAGTCCGGCGTCGGGCGCGTCGCTGGGGCTCTTGACGACGTTGATTGTAGGTGGCGGCGGCGGCGCAGCAGGCAACTCGGGGAAGGCATCGAGCTTCTCGGCATACGGGTCCCTGGGCGAGGCGGGGTTTGGCGCCGATGCGGCGCCATTGGTATGACCAGACATCAGGCGTTGTCGGATGTCGCGATCGTGAGGCATACGGCCATTCGACTCTGGGTCGGCGGGTTGAGCTGGCAGGCGTTCGGTGTGGATCGTGGTTGTTCGGGGTCGGTATTAGGCGGGCGGCGACGGGCAGTCTGGCTACCTAGGGTGGTGGTAGACGAGGACTCGGAGGTGATGCTTCTGCGATTGCACGGCGCCTCGGCAGGAGACTTTGCATTTGCTCCGGGAAACGAGCGTGGTAAGGTGACCAGCGTACCGAGGAGTGGCAGTTTTGGGCGCAGATGGAAGAGAGAAAAATGTGTGAGGCATGCAGAGCAGGAAAAAGAGGAAAGGGAAATTTGCAGCTGCAGTAGTGGTGGGATTGCGATGTTGCGTTCGCACCACAATGGACAGGACGTGGAACTGTAACTGGAACCTGAACTGGAACCACTGGCGTGGTGGTGGTGGTGGTGTGGGAGGTACTTGCCGCAAGGTACCTCGACACCTCCAACGTTCGTTGGAACCAACCGAGGCGCCGGGTTGTCGTCTGCATACCTGACCTATCTAGGTTCGTTACACGGGTGCCCAAGGTACCTCACCTTGGAGAGGTACAGCAATCATATGCGAAACGGCCTCTAGCGTTAGCGGCGACTACGACCGCAGACGCAGCTCTCTTAGACGTCACAGAAGAACAATCAATCAATCAGGTTGCATCCAATCCGCTAACTAGCGACAGGCACAGCGATGCGACGGGCCCCATTGTCATTCGCTGCATCGCTCCACGTCCTAGAATCGACAACGACAGCGGGGCCTGTCTTAGCTTCCCAGCCCGCTGTTGCCAATCGTCTTTGGCAGATTCAAATGCAAAGTCGACGGTACTTTACCCCAAGGTATCTACTTTGGGAGGCCACACAGGGATCACTCCAGAAGACTTTAACCTCCCAAGAGGTGTCCGTACTGAGTAGAAATGGTCCGTCTAACCGTTGCGGGTGGGCGCATGTGGACGCGAGACGGGAGCTTCAAGCCTCACCCGCCAGACATGTGCCTCACTTACTTTTCACTATCTATCTGGGTAGCCCGAGGAGGTACTCATTCCACACTTCGCCCCCGCTTCATACAATCTCCAAGAGATCAACAGAAAGATATCCCCATTTCTATCTTTCCAACACCATGAATAGATTAGACCTCGAATACTCGAGGCGAGGTGGAGTACAATGACGGTCAACTCAGCAGACGTCTGTCTCACCATCTGAGAGCTAGAAACATGGGATCGAAGAATCCAGACGGAAAGCCAAAAAGACCTCGGAATCAGATTCCTTCTCCAGCAATGCCAGAATTGAGACACGCAAATAATGCCATTATCATCCTCCGCCCAAACTCCCCCTCAACGCCCGGCCAAGCAAGACCCCCGAAACCAGGTCCATCCCAGTCTCTTGGAGAAGCTGAAAGCCTCCTGTCTTGTTGCTACTCGTGTCTCTTTCCCCCCACCCTGCGATTTCAGATTGCGCATGTTGCATTGAATCAGCTTCGGCGTCCGAGAGCTTCATGAAGGATCAACAAGAGCTCTCTTGCTGTCCCTCTTGCTTTCTCTCACTTCCCAGCCAACCTTGGGTGCTGGTGAACAAACCGAAAACGGCCAATACGACATTCTGACTTCACACATCTTCAGCCTTTCAACCTTGTCCATCTTCCACCTCGGGACATTCTTCCATCCCTTCCTCGCTTCCACCCCACCAACACCAACATCCAAAATTTAGACTCAGACACACACCCCACACCTCCATCCAGTGCCGTGTCCCGCCTCAACCCAGAGAGCTCCCCCCGTCTTCGTAAACGTCTCCATATCCATCAAACCAAACCAACTCATTCACACACGCAACCCGTAACCCCCAACATCCCGAGTACTGCGTAGCATACGGGCAACCTCAACCATCCCAAACGGCAAACTCACGCGCCGCGTACTATTGACGCATCCACCCATCCCTCCAACAGCAATGTCCGGCGCCCTCCTCCCCCTCCGCGCCCGCCATGCCCTCATCACCGGCGCATACGGCGGCATCGGCGCCGCGATCGCCGCCCGCTTCGCCGCCGAGGGCGCCCTTGTGACCCTGCTCGGCCGCAAAGAAGACAAGCTGCGCGAGCTCTGCTCCCAGCTCCCACCCTTCCGGGACACCCGACTCGCCCCCCTCACCGCCGCATCCAATACCAACACCCGTCCATCTCTGGACGAGAAGCCCCCCGCGCACTCGTACGCCGTCATGGATGTATCCGCCCAAGGCCGCGATGAAGCCGTACTGGACGACATCTGGGTTCGACCTCCCCCTCTCTTTCTTATTTCTTTCCTTTCAATGCATCATGGCAGAAGCCATATATACCTCTTGCTTCACTAGCTAGCTAGACAGCCTCATTCGCGTGTCGTCATCCACTAACAGAGGAAAATGCGTCGCCCACAGAAACGGACGGGCCAGATAGACGTCCTTGTCAACGCCGCGGGTAATGCGCAATTCCAGCTGTTACAGAACACCTCACCCCAAGCCGCCAGCGAGCTCCTCGACACCAACCTCATGGGAACCATCTTCATGTCGAGGTACATGGCCCAACGCATGAAGCGCAGGCGCGCAGACAGGGATGGTAAGTCATGGCATACTTGCCACATAATCGATCCGATCGCACCCGCACAGAGTGTGCCTTTGCAAAGCACTGAGCAACCCAGCTGACTTGCTCCTGAACCTTTTAGCATGCATTATCAACGTTGCGAGCTTGCTCGCCGAAAAGGGCAGCCCCGGCACCAGCGTGTACGCAGCGTCGAAAGCTGGCATTATTGGTATGTTTTATTTTTCTCTTTGGCTTCGTTCCTCATCGCACGTCTCCGAGAGGTCTATCTGTTGCCTCCTCGCCCCGTTTGTCGTGGACCAAATCTAATCTGCCGAAAGGTCTCACCCACGCTCTCTCCGTTGAGCTGGGGCCACTGCGAATCAGGACCAACGCCATAGTTCCCGGCTACATAGAAACCAATATGCTTGCCTGTGAGAAACATATCCTCGCCCTATTTCTTATCCGCAAGCTAGGCTTCCGAAGCCCCAGTAAGCCAATGTTCCTGATCAGAACGGTGCTAATATACAAATTACAGCAATGTCGAGAGAACCCCTCGAAAAGCGAATCCCACTTGGGCGGCTGGGTAGACCTGATGAGGTAGCAGACGCCGCCGTTTTCCTGGCCCAAAACACCTACGCCAATAATTGCGTCCTCAACCTGGATGGTGGGCTAAGTGCAGTCTGACGAGCTAGAGCTCCCTAGGTTGTGGAGGGACATCCCTGGCTTCAAATCAACAGACCCTTGCAATATCAGTCGTCAATGACGATGGCTCCACCCGTAGAATCATCTACGAGCACCACATCATCACTGCTGCTAGTCGTTGCGACCTTGGCTTTCTTAGCCTCGATCGGCTCATCTCCATCGTCAGGCCGCGGCCGCTTGAGGTTTGGCGATTCCTCCGAGACATCCAGCGAATGCTTGCCGTTCTGCTGGCTTGTACCATTGGACTCTGCCGTCGCCGGCGCAGGTGTCTCCTTCTTTGGCTTACGAGGGATCTCGGGTTTTTGATCCGCGGTCATGCCCTTGACGGGCTTATCCTCGAGAGACTCCTTGCTGCAAGGGGTCAGCTAAGATTCAAGGCAATTGCATCAGGGGGACGCACGATTCCTGTATGCTGATGACAACATTGACGAAAGGCTCATCGTCATCCTCATCAATGACAGTAAGAAAGGTGTCTTCCGTGATTCCAAGCTCGCTGAGCTTCTTGGACAGGTTTTCGGTCTCATCAGGATCGTAAAGGGGGCCAGCATCGTTGTTCAGGGCGAACTCCTTGTCGCCGTATCCAAGCTCCAGGCGCACAAAGTCTTCAACGAGGTCCTTCAATGTGGCTCTAGACATGTCGACGGAGACAGTCGTCTGGTAAACGCTGCAGACTGGGCATTCCGGGTTAGGGGCCCGGTACTTGGTCGCATTGAGCAGACGAGCAGGGTTGTGAGGGGAGATGAACACCTATACAGACATTAGACCGCAACTCCAATCACCGCTGGAGAAGACAAAACTTTACCTCCTTTGTATTAGTGTATTCACCCTTCAGGACTTTAAACGACTGAAGGACACACAGACCAGCAACGATGGCATTAGTCGTGGCAATCGCTGGGATGATGTTGCCTGCCATTTGCTTGATGTCAAAACGAGACTTGCGCTCGATGCCGAAAATGGAAGAGCGGATGTTGGCGCTTGCTGTCACGAAGTCCAAGGTGTCCTCATCATCCTTGTCAAAGGTGATCAGAGGTTCGGCTCCTCCGTTTTGGTGCGCCTTCTTCAGCTCTTGCATACGCTTGCTAAGACGATCCAAGCTGTCGACGAAGACGGCAAAGTTCTCCTCCAAGCTCCACACCTTCTGGCCCTCCTGCAGGATCGACGCCTTCGCACCCGAAGCTTCAGTAGATTGTTCCAACAGCTTCTTGTAGTCAAGCGGCTCAGGCTTTCTCCTCGACTTCCACATGTCCTCCATCGATTCCAGTCGCACAATGTCGCTGTTGTAGACCTTGTCGAAGAGAAGTTGGGGGAAGGCCTCAGTACCCAAAGCGTCGCGAATGGCGCGCAGGGCAGCGGCCTCCTTCTTCAGCTCCTCAATTTCCTTTGCGTTGTCGGCATCGGCTGAATTGTCGAACGCGGACTCGTCCTCGCTGGCGCCAAAGATCTCGCTGAGAAGATAGCTCTTGCCCCACACGATGCAGTGGATGGGCTGGCTCGGCGTGCTCCGAATCGTGCAGACGGGGAAGGACTTTGGCGTCTCCTTTGGGGTGCAGTCGTAGCATGCCGTAACACCCTTCTTGATGACCTGGACATTGCCGTTGAATCCTGTGGTGCCACTCTCAATCAGGGGCACATCCGCCGCCAAGCACATCCTGTTCACGTGCCGTCTGGCCTCGAGATTGTCGAGCGCATTGAAGACGATGTTGAAGTCTTTGAACCATCGGGTGTTGAACTGGGAGTCTTTGATGTTCGCATGGTGCGCGACGATCTTGACCTTGGGGTTGAAGGCCTGCGCAGCATCTTTGGCAACCTATCGACCTGTCAGCACCGCGACATACCTGACACTTGGCTGCTACGCCAGGAAACCTACCAAAGCTTTTGACTTCTTGATGTGCTCGTGTCTGAAAAGGAATTGACGGTTGAGATTGCTCAAGTCGATGGTGTCCAGGTCGACAACGTGGATCTCGCCGTAACCGGTGAGCACGAGGTTCTTGAGGAGTTCGCATCCGATGCCACCAGCTCCGACCATCAACACGCGCGCCTGCGTAGCCATGATTAGCTCAATTGTCACTTCAATTGCGTCCGACAGAACTTTTGCATGATTCGGCAAGTTTATGGGACAAAAATGGAAGTCGTCGGATGGGTGTTGCGATGGAAGGAAGGATCGCGTGGTCTGATGCGCCGGGGCCGCGACGTACCTTCTTGACGTTTGCGTTGAGCGAGCCGCCGAGCGACTGCTGGTAGAACTTATCACGCCGAGGAACGGCAATCGGTTTCTGAGCTGTTTGCACGGGAGGCTGCGCTGCAGGTGCGGCGGCGGGTTGCTGTTGCTGTTGTGCGGGCTGCTGCTGCTCTTGAGGTTGTGGTGCGGTGGTCGTCTCTGTCGCTGTCGCCGTTGCGGTTGCCGTGGCCGTCGCGAGGGGCGCGGTCGGTTCCGCGGTGGTTGCCGCAGGTGCAGCTGCTGCGTCTGCTGCAGTGTTGGAATCCATCGTTTCCGCGCGATGGTGCTGGTCGTTTTTCGGTCGGGAAAGAGTCAATGGAGATGATGAAGAAAAGGACGAGATCGGAGGTGCGGTAGCAAGCGCGAAGGTGGGTGTAAGCTTGCAGCCGCGCTAGGTGGGATGGGATGAGGGCGGTTTCAGTGCGAAGCAAGGCTGCACAGAGGAAGGCAGGTTGAGGTTTTCCCAGAGGTCAGCGGAAGGAATGATCGCCCTGATCAAGGTTCCAGCCAATACCGGCAGCCGGTGACGAGATCGTGCAGGGATTCGAGCTGTAGCTTCCTTGGGGAATTGCCGCGCTCGTGCTGCGATTGGTCTGAATGAGTACATTAAGCGGATCCCTCCCGCGTCGTCGCTTGCACTCTGAGGTGAGCTCACTGACGAGCGCTGTAACCTCAGCGGCTTGGTGCATCCTCTGTCCACTGTGAAACGCTGGACTGATGCCTCCAGCCTGCCCTGACACGGCACCTTGCCTTAGGTACCTAGGTGCCCACCACCGATCGTTCGTCAGGCCTCCACCGGTTCCTGGCAGTGCCTTTGGAAGCTGATGTACAGCCCCTTTCACATGGCAATCAGCCGATTGCGCGGGTTTCCCATTCTGCGCAGCCAATATACGGTGTTGGAAAATAACTGGACGATGGGATTGTACGAGACCCCTCCAAGGCCCTCACTCCTAGGATGATCGCCGCCTGCAATAGAGCGGTGATCCAACAAAAAACAAACGGGTCAGTGCAGCTGTATGGGGCGTGGGCTCTCTGCCTCTACCGCCTAGGCCAAAGTTCAAACCTGCGTCGTCCCCTCAGTGAAAGAATTGCAGAGTCGTCGCCCAGAATCAGGATCACCCAGGTGCAGCATCCACAGCGGCCGTATTCGTGCAGCATACGAAAAAGGCAAGTTGCATTTGGGTCAAAGGAGAAGCCGCATCTGCAAGAGGCACCAGCCACGCCGGGACAAGTCAGGGGCAGAAACATCGCAGCCATGTCCGACGACGAGGCCGACCCGGAGCTTTTGGCTCTCCTCCGCCAGCACTTTCAGAAGAAGCTCAACGTCGACGATGAGCCTGAGACGGGTGTCCTCGAGGGGGCCGAGTACGTCTACGACAACTCCATCGATGTCTGTATCGACATGAGGGCGACCAAGCGTGCTGCTGCCACAATCTACGCCCAGATGGAGCAGAAGCAGTACTCGACGGCCACCTGGGCCGAGCACGAGCTGCATCCTAAGACCAAGGACGACAGCACCGCCGCCTTCATCTTCACCATGGATCTGCTTAACTTCTGCTTCTGGTCCGAGAAGCCAGAGGATGAGCGGTTCGCCGTCGAGTACCGTGGCAAGACCTGGACTGGCTACTGGAGCATGGTCGCTTCGCTGCAGAGGGCTCTCGACGAGGGCATCCCCATCACGAGCTCTGACTTTTGGCAGAGCGAGGATGAGTGCAACATGGAGCTTATGAGGCACGTTTTCAGGTCCAAGACGGAGGAGGAGATGCCTCTGCTCGAGGAGCGCCTGACTTGCCTCCGTGAGGCTGGCACCGTCTTGTATGAGAGGTACAACTGCAGCGTCACAAAACTCATCGAGGCCGCCAATGGCTCTGCGGCAAGGCTCGTCAACCTTCTCGCCCGCGATTTCGACTGCTTCCGTGATGAGCACGTCTTTGAGGGCCGCCGGAAGCCAGTGCGATTCCTCAAGAGGGCCCAGATCCTCGTAGCGGATATCTGGGCCTGCTTTGGCGGTGAAGGCATCGGCGCCTTCCGGGACATTGACAAGATCACCATGTTTGCCGACTACCGCGTCCCGCAAATCCTCAACACCATGGGCTGCCTGTACTATAGCCCTTCGCTGGCGACGGCTATCAACTCCAAGCGGGTTTTGGAGAGCGGAGCGAGATGGGAGCTGCAGATGAGAGGTCAGTTGAAAACGCTACTAGCCCGAGGGCTCAGATGCTAACTCTGATATAGCATGCAGTATCTGGTGTGTCGAGTTGATCAAGCGGGAGATCCAGAAGGACCGCCCCGGTACGAGTGTCAACGCCATTTTGATTGATTTCTTTTTGTATGATACCATGAAAGAGCTGGAGGCTGCAGGCACCGAGACGGTGAACCATCACAGAACGAGGAGCATTTGGTACTGAGCTCTTTCAGCCATGTGGAGAAGACTTCTTTTGCACCTTCAGTGGAGGTTTAATTACAGACGTTGACTTTCGTGCCGAGCACGTTTTCTTTGACTATTCTACAGCTTAATTCTCATTCCCATGCCTCGAATACTCGTGATGCGAGACGCTTCTCAAGCCAGTTCAACTCCAAACGCCAGTAGCTTCGTCATAACATAATTGGTCTTGCCTGACCTGGAGCATCCATCTGCTCACACAGATCCAACTGCAGTCGAGTTCATGAGCTCATCCATGTGAGCCCGCTCAATGTTAGAAGTGCCCTTCTTCTCCTCCTTGAGCAGGACCGCGAGCACCTCGATAGGCGGATTCAAGCCAAGCCTGTCGGCCCGCTCCCAACGCTTCATGCGCTGCAGACCAATACACGGCTACACAATTGTCAGCGTTCCCACTCCAACACACCAGCTCAAGAAATGACTTACACCATACTGCGAGCTGACATCAAAGTACCGCAGCACCTTCTCCGCCAAGGTCACATCCTTCTGGTGAACCCGGGGCGCAATGCGCTCAGCCTCGATCGCCTTCCAGTACTTGTTGATCTGCGCATCGCTGATCTTCTCAGCGCGGGTGACAGCCTCCGACTTCTCGGGGACCTCTTCCTTGACTTCCTCTTCCTCCTTGGTCTCGGGCTCGTCAACCTGGATCTCATCGACCTGCACAGCTTCCTCCTTCTTGGCCTGCTCGGCCCTCTCGACAGCGGAGCCGAGGACCGCCGCCTTCTTCAGATCCTTCGGTACCGGCTTCGAGACCTTGTGAGAGAAGCTGATGGTCGACTGGCCCCGAGCCGGGCCGGGTCGGGCTCGGGCGCCGCCTGTTGATCTCCGAGTTGTGGGCATTGTGGATGTTGGTTGTCACTGGTGACCGGGGTAGTGAGTGGCTGTCGAAGTCGTATGGGCGCAGGAGGTCGGATATTCGTCGCAATGATGCTCTTAATGTTGCAGAGACAGATATATGGTAGTTCTGATAGAGATCACTTCAAATAATGTCACCAATCGCAGTCGTCGCAATGCGCTCGTTGATCTCATCCGGATGTGAAAGTGAATGACGAAAGAGGGAAGGAGACAGGGGCCTAAATTTTGGCGGGGCAACGCGAGACTGGTACGAAGGCACGTGCGCGCCATCCCTTCTACGGTGCCCAAAAGCAATTATCACTGTATTTGACACTGTCCTCTCTGTCTTCATTTCAGCATGTCTATTGTCTGTCTTTGCCATTTAACGCTATATATCGCAGAAACTGCATAGCTTGCCGGGGTATCTGAGATGCACACCAGCTTTTTGTGTCGTCTCACTGCTCCTCTACGCTCCAGTGGCCTCTCTGTAAAACGAGATGCTCCTGTTTGCTCCGGCAGTGCAGAACATCTCACTCCTTCCGGTCTTGGGAAGCCACTTGACAGACCACAGTGCCTTATCCGTCTCGCTGTGCGTAGCTACGCAGGCATAGCGCTCGACTGACCAAACCTTGACCTTTCCGTCCATCGCTCCGCTCAGAAGGTATTCGCCGGTGTCGCTCCAGTCAATGGACGTGATCCATGAAGAATGGCCAGTCAGGTTGCCGACTTGCTCGCCGTGCTTGAGATCGTAGATGGCAATGATGGAAGAGTCGCCAGCGGCCGCCAGCCTCGTGTTGCCTGGAGAGAATGCCACCGCGCGAACGGGCTTGGCCAATCCTGTTCATGGGTCAGCTGGGAGGTCTCGAAGGAGAACATATGGGCCCATACCAGGCAGAGAGGACGCAAGCCGACCGGTGTCGTTGTTGAAGAGGTACACGGAACCGTTCTGGTGTCCGCTCGCAGTGAACTTTCCGTCTCTGCTCAAGTCGACCGACATGCCGAAGCTGCCCGAGCCAGGGCTTCCCGTCTCATACTCCCGGATCTTGGGCGTTCCCTCTTCGCCAATGTCCCACACGTTTATCCGGCCGTCATATGTTGTGCCTGCCAGGAACTTGCCGTCCTCGCTGAGCGCAATGGCCCATGTTTCGCCCGCCTTGGAGTTCTGATCGGTGACCTCCGAGTGAAGCACCCACTCACCCGTGTCCTTGTCGACGACCCAGACCTTCAGCTCGCCGGCAAAGCCCGCGCTGGCAGCTACACGGCCATCGCGCGAGGTGCAGATGTGGTGACAGCCGAGCTTGTGGGCACCGCTGATGGACTGTGTGATGGGGATCGCAGGGTCGGCGGTGTTGTGGACATGAAGGGTCGAAGAACCGCTGGCCGAGAGAACGGCTCGGGGTGTAGCAGCGAGCCCGAAGATGTCGGTTATGTGGGCTGAGAGTGTGTTAGCTGGGCTACGTGACGAACAGGTGGAAGCTCCTCAGAGCTTCAAGCTCCACGGATGTCGCACCATTGTCCACAGTGTGTGTGGTCAGGTATTGTTTAGACTATCTCAGTCAGCTCAAGTTTGGCAGATGTTCGTTCAGAGTTCGCCTACCATGGCTGCCAGTCCATGTGAAGCTTGTGCCGCTGTGGAGGGTACGCGGTTGCGTATGGGAAAGTTGCGACCGCGATGTGAACAGGAAGGTGGGGGCTGACATCACACATTTGCGAAGAAAGACCCCTGCAGTGGGCTTTTTGACAGGGAGGGGCAATTGAGGGGCGCCACCAACAAACACCACGACCCATGCATGCTCAACCGCAACAACCTCACGTCCATTGAGTTACCATCCAAAGAATATTCTCTTCATTTTGTATAGTGACGAGAGATAATTTCCGAAAACGAATTACTATTAAACTCATGCAAGTAGTAAACCATATTAACCATCCAATCCTTCTTTTGTTATGTATCTAAATAGGTAGGGAGTTGACGAAATATTAAAAGACTACTTCGACCATCTCGACAATTCCTCCAAAATCAGAACCCTTTAAGGCTACTGATAGTAATCAGCTGGCTTAATGTCCTCGACTAATATGGATCAAGTCCTCGATTGAACCCCGACCCTGAGCGGTTGCATGCCTCTTCCAGAAGACGCTCCCACGGAAAAGGTAGCTTGTTGGCCAAGGCTAGCTCAGAGGGGGTTTTACCCTGCTCCTGGCCATACTGGCGGGTTCTGGATTCTATGTCAGCTCCTCTGCTCAGCAAAAGCTTGACCAATGGTGTTCTCTTTTGAACGCAAATGCTCGCAAACGCGCGACACGGTGGGTGCTGTGGCGGTGCCTGTGCACAAACATGGTGTAATGGAGTCCATCCATTGGCGTCCAGGCCATTGGCATTCGCCCCGAAATTGATGAGCAGTCTTGCAGTTGCTTCGTCGTAAGTGTTGCGCGACAGCTCATGTAGCGGCGTGAGGCCCTGCAGATCTCTCAGCATCGGGCTGGCGCCCCCCTTGAGCAGTTCCAGGACGATTTCGTACAGGCCATCCTCATCATCGACCATGGAACATGCGTAGGTCAGCGGAAGGTGCCCATCTAATCTTCTATCAGATCTAAAGCCTTGGGAAACTGGTCCTAACCAACAGCGAGCATTCGGGTCCGCGCCCTCTTGGACGATCAAGCGCACTGCTTCTGGGTTCAGCCCTCGAACGGCCTTGATCACCGGGGGCACTCTCATAGATGTCTCCGCGTCAAGGTGGGAAGAGAGGATTGGCAGTCTGTGCTCGTGCAAAAAGTCGAAGACTTCCCGGATTCTGTAGCCAGCGTATGGGATCTCGTCACAGTCAAGTCTGGATTGCGGGTCGACCGGGTTCAGGGAGTCAAAGCTTGGGATGCAATGGCAGTTGTCGTGCCTCTGATGCTTCGAAAGAAGAACGCGCGCCTTCGCATGGCACTCGAAGAGGGGAAGTTTAATGGGTACCTTCCAGTTGAGCTGTGGAACTCTGCAATGCGACATGTGTGCCAGTACTGGATTTAGGAGTGACTCTGGTCCCATCTCAAAGTGCGCTCGATTGTCGAGGAGAAACTTCACAGTTGCTGGACCTACCGTCTGTGTACACAGGGCGAGGCCGAGAGGGTTCCAGTGTTGTACGGGCAAGGAAGGTAGGTGAAGGTCCTGGCTGGAGCATTGTATGAATCCGAATTTCTGGTTGACGCTTGCGCCGTGTCGGATGAGGCTCCTGAGAACCTTGACGCGATTATGTTCCGTCAAAAGGGATCCCCCAAACGAGCTGTGAGTAAAGTAGTCGAGCGCTCCTTGCATTGGGGTAATCCCACACTCATCGCAAGTCAAGAGACTTGGACAGTCAACTCTGTGAGAGCAAGACTTACAGAGTATTTCTCCCAGTCCGGGTTCCGGTCTGGCAGCCCAGTCAGCAGCAGCTCCTTTTGAAAGAAGCCATTCGACAGCTTCAGGATGCCCGCCGCGAATGGCAGTCAGTAATGGCGTCCAGGCACTGCGTACCGGCTTTTTCTCATAGAAGAGCGTGCAGCATACGGAGTTGTTCGACCAAGCAGGGCCGCCGTCGAAGCGGCCACATCGACAGTAACTGCTGGCATGATAGTCGTCGACATCATCGTACACCCAGTTTAACGGTGCTCCGGCCAGGAATGCGTCTTCCATCGTCCGGGTCAGGCCGTGGAAAGCGCCCCAACGAAGAGCGTACCAGTCATCTTGACCACTTTGGGTGTACAGGGTCGGCTGGAGCATGTCGTATAGCCTCATGCATGATAGCGTCAGGTTCTTGAGGTCTCGAATGCCGTCTCGAAGATTTGTCCTGTGGAGTGTGTAGCCAAAAGGCAACCGCAGATGCGACTTACTGGGAGGGCTGATGTAAGTGACAATTTGGAGAAGAATCTCAACCGGGAGGTCTACCAAGCCGGCATATGGATACTTCGTCGCAGTTTGAGCAGTGAACATGGTGTACAACTGTATTGTCTAAGGTGTGGGCTTGGCAAAGAAGGTGTGTGTGTTGATAATCGATACTGCCGTTGAACTTTCTGTTCACATCGGGAGTCGACCAAGTCAATAATCTTATATCCAGGACAGCATAGTTTCTCACTTCTACAATGCCTTTGTGAGAAATGTTTGCATTGTTTCCAGCACCTCAAAGGCAGTTGTGTCGACCAAAGCATTGTTGGTCGGACAAAGACCTTTCTTGTACATTTTCCTTCAAGTTGGCTCGTTCGAAGTGACGGAACACCTCCGAGGTAACAGACACCTGTTTGTTGCCCTGAATGACCCGAAGACGGTCCACCGTGGCTCAAAAGTCCTTTGAAGATGTCGTCTCAGTCGTTTCAGCGTGAACTACCCTCCTTGCAATGTGAGATTTCGGGTTTGATGGCCTCGACAAGCTGATGGGGCCTCAGAAAGCCAGCTCGATCGGAGACCAGCCCAGAGAAGTTCTGCAACAAGTTGGCAAGTCGCCGAGCAGTCACTGCGATTCTGATGTATCGTCTTAAGGTGATGGATTGTCCCGAACGCCGCATGGTGCTACCAGTCGTACACTTGAATATACACGTCTTTTAAAAAGTTACACAGCCCTTTGGCAACTTAGAAGTACTTTCCCGCTTCAAAGTCCTTCCACTGGTTTTGGATCGCTATAACACCAAATGTCAGTAAAGACACCTCCAGAGAGGTCCCAATTTGGCAACTCACATTTCGTACAGGTGGGGCATAAGACGTGCTGCCTCTTGACCTGGCCACATCCAGGACACTTGCACAACGACTTCACATCCTGCAGCGCCTTTCCAGCCATCTGCCTGTGCCTCTTCTTGGAGTGAGACGTCTTCTTCTTCGGTACTGCCCGGAGTACGGACTCCCAGATGCCGCCGAGCCATGCGGGGATGTTGAGGTTGATTGCGGGGAGGGCGGCGAGCGTCGGGAACATAGGCTGGACGAGCTGGCGGGTGTAGAGAGAGAATATCCTTGCAGACCTGGAGAAGGCTGGCGCGGAGATCTGAGGAAGAATGCGCAGGGGCTGCGCGGTCATCGCAATGGCGGCCATTTCGATATCGTGCGGCTCGAATTCGTCTCGCAGGCGAGGGTGTTCGGAAATGGCAGTCGCTTCGGCGGCCTGTTGCAGAGAAGAGCAACCAGATAGTCGATGTTCGGTCGTCCGCTCCAGCTGGAGAGTACTGCTGAGCCTTGGGCGGCGGTCGGTGTCGTTGGTGTCGCGGCAGCAGGGCAGTAGCGAGCGCAACAGTGTCACCACTTCACGATTTGAGGCTTCGCTCTGTCGTCCAAGCCGGGAAAAAAAAGACGTGCGACCGGGGGAGCTGTCAATTGAGATTCCCCAACCAATCACAGCTCACGTCACGCACGGACGGCACTCAACCAATCAACGCGACGAGGACCCCTTTCCCCCTTTCCCTCCAACCCCTGTAGACACTCCCTGCAGGGAAATTATTGTTTGCTGGAGGTGGAAGGAACAACCTATTAGCTGCAGCCAACGGCCAGTGCCTGACTGAGAGACACGGGGGAACGGGTAGCAAAGCACCTCCAAGTGCCAGCACAGAGAAATTACGCTACCCTTTTGCCCTTCACCGGCTTGTTCTCCTTCGAAACATCCTGAGTCCTTCTCCAACCGCAACCTCGTGATCTCTTTCTTCCCTCTCCCTGCCCACTGCCATTCCGACCCTCGACTCGGCCCCCAATTCGAGACGAATACTTTTCTTGGAATACAGAAACGTATCTCAGCTTCACTCCTTACCTTTTCGTACCACTTTCGCTCCCCACGGGAAAAGCAGACACGATGGCGCAGCCTCAGACCATCTACCCTCAGTCCCACGTCGGTTTCGACAGCATCACGTCCCAGATCGAGAAGAAGCTGTTGAAGCGTGGCTTCCAGTTCAATGTCATCTGCGTCGGTGAGTTCCTCTGTGCAATTGTCCCCGCGCTGCTCTCTACCGCTCGGTGGGCTGGCGTGCCTCGCGATGTCGCGTCCACCACAGGTGCAGTCGACTGACGCTCCACATTACAGGCCAGACAGGTTTGGGCAAGTCCACCCTGATCAACACCATCTTCGCCTCCCACCTCATCGACTCCAAGGGTCGCATGATGCCCGATGAGCCCGTCCGCTCCACCACCGAGATCCAGGCCGTGTCTCACATGATCGAGGAGAACGGCGTCCGTCTGCGCCTCAACATTGTCGACACCCCCGGTTACGGAGACCTGGTCAACAACGACCGCTGCTGGGACCCCATTGTCAAGTACATCAAGGATCAACACTCCGCGTACTTGCGCAAGGAGCTCACCGCCCAGCGTGAGCGCTACATTCAGGACACCCGCATCCACTGCTGCCTCTTCTTCATCCAGCCCTCAGGCCACTCCCTGAAGCCCATTGATATCGTCGTCCTGAAGAAGCTCTCCGATGTCGTCAACGTCGTTCCCGTTATTGCCAAGTCCGACACCCTCACTCTCGAGGAGCGCCAGGAGTTCAAGGAGCGCATCAAGGAGGAGTTCGCTTTCCACAACCTCAAGATGTACCCCTACGACAACGATGAGTTTGATGAGGAGGAGCGTGGTCTCAACACTCAGATCAAGGTGGGAAATCTCCCTCAATACAAAGACTCTGTACATCGACGTGCTAACCTGCTTGTAGGATCTGGTCCCCTTCGCTGTTGTTGGCTCCGAGAAGTCCATCATCGTCAACGGCAAGCAGGTCCGTGGCCGCCAGAACCGCTGGGGTGTGATCAACGTCGAGGACGAGAACCACTGCGAGTTCACTTACCTGAGAAACTTCCTGCTCCGCACCCATCTCCAGGACCTCATTGAGACTACATCTCAGATCCACTACGAGACTTTCCGCGCCAAGCAGCTTCTGGCCCTGAAGGAGAGCAGCGCACACGGCGGTGGCAGCAGACCCATCAGCCCTGCCGCCGACCGGGAAATCAGCCGGAGCTCGCAACGAATGACCATGAACGGATACTAGTTGACGAACATCCCCACCCGCGCACTCGAGGAGCCAGCAGGCAATGATATTCTTGGGCGGCCGGATTTTCTGACGACTTTTCAATCTCATGGTGTTATGCGCAGATAAAAGGCACGGCACGGCCCCGGCAGCAAGCGGAGGCTGCATCGACCGATAATTCTCAGGGAAGAGTCAGCAGCAGCTATCTCCGCCGGAAGACATGGGAGAAGTTTGCATGGGATGAATGAAGATGCCGGCGTTGCGCGCGGATATAGGTCATACCCCCTCTGGCCCTGTGGTCGTTGTTTAAGTACTTGTGCTGGCGAAATAGTCCATTATTCCCCCCTTTCCATCTTACAGCTGGACGCAACTTTCTGTTTTCTTACTTCGACTTTTAGCAGCACTTTGCTCGACTTCACACTTTCTTACGTTTTAATCCAATCGTACTCTAATAGAGAGTTCGTTTCGATACCTCATGGAGAATACACCTGACATGGCTTATGATCCCTCAAGCAACGTGATTTGTGACCTCAAAATGGACCAGTATATATTGCCTATCTCGGCTCTATAAGAATGCTTTTAGTCTAAAATGCACACACAAAAGACCGCCATGCTATGTCGAAGAAGCCCATAGTTCTTCTTTCCTGAATTTCGTATTCAGTCCCAACGCCTCGGTATATACCCGTCCGATTCCGCTCCTAGCCCGGTTTGTAGTTTTGTAATTTTTACCCCTTTCAAGAAGACTTGTAGACAAAGTCCTCGAGCTGCTTGTAAGCCTTGTCGAGGTCGTCGTTGACAATGGTGATGTCGTGGACGCCAGGCGTCTTGGCGAACTCGAGCTCGACCTTGGCCTGGGCCAGACGCTTCTGGATGCTCTCCTCCTTCTCGGTTCCGCGGCCGCGGAGACGCTTCTCGAGCTCCTCCTCGGAGGGCGGGGCGATGAAGACGTAGCGTGCGGAGATGGAGCTGTTCTTGATCTGCTTGACGCCCTATTTGTAACACTCCTGTTAGCATACCTCCGCCTCGGAAATACAGGTAAGCTGTGTAAACGTACCTCCATCTCAATGTCGAGCACGACGACCTTGCCCTTGGCGGACTGCTCCTCAATGGTGGCCTTGGAGGTGCCGTACGAGTTGCTGCCAAAGGTGGCGTGCTCGACAAAGCCGTCCTTGGAGACGAGGTCGGCGAAGGCCTCGCGGGTGACGAAGTGGTAGTCGACGCCGTCGGCCTCGCCCGGGCGCGGGGCACGGGTGGTGTGCGAGACGGAGAGGGCGAAGGTGTCCGGGTGGCTCTCGAAGAGGCGCTTGTAGAGGGTTCCCTTGCCGACGCCCGAGGGGCCGGAGATGACGAGGGGACGGCGGTCGGAGGGGGGGACTGGTGTTTTCGAGAGTGTTAGTCTTCTTTTCTCGTCTGTTTCCGCACCCCGTGCGACGGTCAGGGAGGAGGGCGGGCTGTGGATTGCGATGGTGCACGCGACGTACCGGGAGCCATTGTGCCTAGATGCTGTCTTCTCGAGAAGCTGGGAACGGGAGGTTGACGTGGGATTGCGCGGGCGACCGGTCGGAAGCGGGGCAGCATAGGGGAGGCGGAGATGTAGGCGATGGAGGGGGGGAGGAGGCCTTAGAGTTTCGAAAGTCAGGTCCACGGATTCGGGGACGGAGGGGCGGTGCGGGCGGGCGGTCAGTCGCACAAAGAGCGGGAGTCACCTCACTCATCCATCCCTTGGGGTCGAGTACCTGATACTAAGGTAGCCATTGGGAGGTACTGTAGTGTACCCCCATCGCTGTGGTGGGGGTCTGACTCTAGCTTGGCCTTAACGCCGGCAGAAATTAGGTGCCGCTGAAGACTCGGGACGTTGAGTCAGCGGGCGGTGAGTGAAAGCCGTTGAGGGATGAACCCCTACGGTTAGTTGAGCATCACCGGTGTTGAGACCACGGATACGCATCTGATATTGAGAACAATATGGCAATTCAAGATTCAAACCTACCCTAACTTGGTAACCTCCATGCACCAGGCCATGATGAACAATATGTCGAGTCGCTTGACGCCAGTATTCAAGACCCAACAACGCTGTGGGACAGTAAGTAAGACCGTTCCTTGGCGAAGTTGAGGTGCGCTTGCGGTGGGTTTAAAATGCAGTGAAGGGTGAGTGAAAAGGGCACCCTGGCATGACCTCGCACTTTGCAGAACTCAGCCTTGTGGAACAGACAGGGTCGGCGCACGATATCCAAACTCGGAGTGATGCCGCAACTCTACCGAGTCATCGTCTGCCAACCAATATTTCAATGCGGAATGGCTCGAGTTGCATTGGAGCTGTTGGCCCCGGCACATAAAACTCACGTCACAGCAAAGGGTACGGAAGAGAGTGTTATCAATGACGCATTCGCATCTATTCAGGTTTATAAACAAACCGCGGGGAATCTATGTCGCCAGAAAGAAACCAATTCATAACCTCCAAGCTGACTATTAAGCCAAGTACCAAATCCTGTACTCATGAAAACTTTACAAGAAAAGAAGAGCAAGAAGAGGGGCGGCCAGGGCCATAACCTCAGGACGCATGGAAACTCCGGCGCTGGTAGCGCCGCCGGTAGAGGTAGGGGTGCTGGTAGCAGCGGCACCAGTGCCAGTGGCGGCCTGGGTTCCGCCGGCGGTGTTGGTACCGGGAGTGTTGGAGTCATCGCCAGACAGAGGAGAGACAGCGAGGTTGGTGAGCTCGGTGGTGCCGTCGGAGGCGTAGACCTTGTACTTGACGGACCAGTCAGAGATGGTGATGATCTTGCCGGAGGGCTTGGGGCTGATGCCGTTGTCGATCAGATCCTGACCACCAGGGGGGACGGCAGGCAGGGTGAAGTTGTTGTTGAAGCCCTTCTCGGTGATGAGAGAAGAGTCGCACTTGGGAGCCTTGGGCGAGGAAGAGGAAGCCTTGGTAGCCTGGAGGGTCTTGAAGTCGACCTTCTTGTACTGAGTGGCCAGGTTGTCGTAGTCGACGAGAAGCTTGACAGACTTGTCGTCGTTGACCTTGACGATACCATAGTTGTTGTCCTCCTGGCTGTACTCGTAGACGAGACCGCCGGAGAAGACGGAGTTCATGTCAGAGCCGTAGATAGACTGAATCTCGGTGAAGACGCGAGGGGTAACCTTGTTGCAGCCAAACTCAGAGAAGAAGACGGGCACAGAGGTATCCTTCAGGTCGGCAACGAGCTGGTCGTAGGTGGACGTCTTGAAGCTGGAATCACCGCACCAGGAGTAGGAGTTGAGGCCGAAGAGGTCGGCCTTGCTGGGGTCGTTGGCGTCACCGTTCTCGGCGCAGGTCAGGTAGTTGAAGGAGTCGACGAGAATGGAGCGAACGTCAGCAGCGGAGTAGCCGACGGGAATCTTGCGGTCGGAGTGCTTGGAGATGTAGTTCTTCAAGTCACGGGTGATGGCGCGCAGGTAAGGGGGGACATCTCTGGCAGTCTCAACGTTGTTCATAACCTCGTTGCCGGAGAAGAAGGCCAGGGTGTTGGGGTAGTTCTTGAAAGCCTCGACGATGGCGAAGGTGCGGTTCATATAAGCGGCGTAGTAGCTGGTCCAGGGCTCGAAACTGGAGATACTCTCGCCAACCAGGGGAGAGTTGACGTCGAGGACCATGTACATGCCAGCGGCGTTGAAGATAGAGGCGCAAGCATCGTGGTTCAGGTTGGGGTCCAAGTTGTACACACGGATGGTGTTGGCACCGAGACGCTGGAGGAGGGCAGCATCGCGCATGCAGACATCAGCGTCGCTGAGGGGATCCTTGTTGTGCTTGGGATCGTAACCAGCGCTGCCACCAATCTGGTAGTCGAGACCAACGATCTGGAACTTCTCGCCGCCCTCGGTGACAAAGGCATTGCCCTTGACGGAGAGGGGCTTGACGGCAGCAGCCAGGGTCGCACTAAGTGCGATGAGGGCAGAGTGAACCTATTGAAGTCATGTTAGAGTTGGGCGTTCTGCAGGTCGACGACGTAGGGCTGGTAGTGGT
This sequence comes from Colletotrichum sp. SAR11_239, assembly GCA_025328985.1. Taxonomy (NCBI): domain Eukaryota; kingdom Fungi; phylum Ascomycota; class Sordariomycetes; order Glomerellales; family Glomerellaceae; genus Colletotrichum; species Colletotrichum sp. SAR11_239. Next base: position 8,816 of record JAKMWZ010000368.1, on the reverse strand, counting down.
GGAGGGTGATCGACGAGGAGGCGTTTGCAGGTTGCAAGATCCAATCGATGGGGTTGGCTATGTGCTCGTGGCACGACAGGTGTTGGCTGAGTCTCTTGCGCCCTGATCGTCGCCGCGATGGATGGCTGCGACAAGAGACAACCTCCTCGGGTGCGCCAACCGAGCCAATGGAGAGGGGAAGGCGTCAGAGAGGTCGGATTTTTACTCACAAGCATGGTTGCAGTATGCGCAGGGTGAATGCGACGTTGTTCTGTTGTTTGCTGAAGGGTATCGGGATATTAGACTCTGTCGTAGAAGTCGTACCGTACGGCGATATTCGTATAGTTCGCTAGTGCGAATCCAAGGAGTGACGTGAAGATGAAGGCTGGTTATGGGGTAAGCCAAAGACGAGAAGTGAGACACTTTTGTTGGCGTGGTGAGAGAGTGACAAGAAGAGAAGTATGGTGGTGAATGCCGGGATAATCGGTGTTCTCGATCAGTATTCGCACCTTCCGTAAAGCAGGTAGGCGTGGTTTGGATACGAGAAGCAGGCAAGAGGCACAGGCACAGGCGCGACGCGGTCGGGCGAGTGACACTGTCTGTCAGCGAGTGGTATGAATTAAGGTAAGGTAAGGTGTGAGAGAGACGGGAAGAAGGACCCAGGCAGGAGTAGGAGGGGGAGTTCGTAGAAAAAGAAGAGGAAGGGGAGACGGCGCCAACAAGAATAGGCCGAATCGTGACATGTAAATTAAAAATGGAAAAGGCAAGTGCATGGCTCCTCCCCTCCTCCTGGGCTCCCGCCTGCTGGATACGATGCTCATTGGATTTGTCTCATCTCGGCTTAGCGTCACACACATCATCTCCAGTCCGTGGTTTGTGCCTTCCCTAACAGATTGGATACATCCGACGACCACGGCGAATCAACCTTCTTTCTCGACGTCGGGCTCTGTGCGGCGGCGACTTTTCTTTCTTTCCCTCACCGCACCAAGCACTTGCCGCCCTCATCAGCCCAGTCGTCTCAACTCTTGAAAGCCAGCTATTGGCCGCCGCTGCACCGCCGCCCCTTTGGACAGCCCACGGTGCCAAGAGAAAGTTGATTTGGTTTCCAGCTCGCAGCTACTTTCTTCCAAACCCCCTCTACCACAGCACCACCTCACGTCGGGTCCCTCCCCTGCTGCCGACCCTTCCTGGCCTTGGATCTATCCGTAGCCAGTCTCGCCGTCGCTCCCGTAGCGCGTCACCACTGCCTCGAAGTCTCTTTACCTTTCTTGCCGGATGCCGCTCCGTTTCCTCAACTCCAGCGCTGCCCCTCCTTCGCAAACAGAGACCTCCTTCGCGAACGACACAGACACAGACACAGCCTCCCGGGATCTCGATTTCTGACGCAAGGCCCTTTGAGGGTTTGAGGGGACACCGGCCTACAGGGTTGAGGCTTGGGGCCCGTAGCAGACCGGAGGGGCCTCTTGGCTTTCCCACAGCATTATCCCGCTACTTTCGCTTCTCGCTTCGCTGTTGCTTCTTTTCGCGCACCGTCACAGGCAGAGAGAAACGGGAAAGGGGACGTTTGCCTGACAGCATGGGATGGCTCGGGCAACGGCCTGCCCCGCGCTGGCCTCTCACATCTCTCTGACTTGAGGGTGATGGGTGCTGACTAGTTGTCCTGCAGGTCCTTCAAAGCTTGGCTACATGTCTAATTACCTCACCCCGGTCCGACTAATCTCTCTCGCCGCCGTTCTCCATTGTGGCCCCTCGTTTATCTGCAGGTCTAGCATGCAGGCCCGTTTCTCCTAGCCTTGTGCCTTAATCCTCTGAACGGACGACATGCTCTTTCCAAGGTCTGTCCGTTGGTTGGTTTTGTTTTGTTTGTCGGTTCTTGAAAACTGATTTCTATTCCTCCCCTCAGAGTCCAAGCCGTGGAATGATCTCTCTGAGCTCAGCAAGACGTCACAGCCAACAGAAGAATACCCCCTTTCTCCTTGCGAAACACCTTGAGACAATATAGACAAGCTTTACTGGACAATGCGCCAGGCTAGCGAGACCGGGGTGCGAGGGGACAAGTCGGAGTGATTGACGGCACAGACGAACGACACAACCGCAGTCGCAAAGTCTCCAGCCCACCAACGCTGCCCATGCCGACCGCAGCGCACAAAAAAATCCGATAATCTCACCTCGAAATGGTGTCATGTCCCTCACTATAGCCAGGGTTCGCCTGCGAAGACCCTCTTTGTCAACTCGTCCTGGGCCATGCCCCTCGGGCAACCCGCTGTCTTCGCAACTCTCTTCCAAGATGGTTTGGACTTTGAGCCAAAAGACTGTTGCCGGGCTCGTTGCTGAGTCCAGCCCTTTGTTCTTGCACTCTGAACCACGTGAACCACCCTCAACTGGCCTAACTGACTTTCGGGCTGATTTAAGTGGAGATGATTAAGCCTCCGAAGTCGATGATGCCCAGAAAGCGGTATGGTCGACTTCACAAGCTCGAGTAAGCCACGCCGGTTGCTGGACCGAGCCGCAAAGAGAACACAAATCCAGGGCGCAAATCAAACGCCGCCGATGGTCTTTAACCCCTTCTCAGCTCACCGTGCTGTCAGGTACTAGCGCAAGCCTTGTGCCACCGATGGTCTGGAAAACACGGAAGACTTCGCGTGCCGAGGAACCGTAAAACGAAATTCTCCTACCCAGTCCCCGCAAAGCCTAACGATGCTCGCCAGCTCTGAACCGTCGTCGCCGGCTCGTTCCTATGGGCGCACCAGATTGGAAGTTATCGTATCCGCCCAGGGTCCTCTTTCTCCCCCCTCTTCTGAGGTCTTTCTGCCCGAATGACCTCAGGTCGGGTGCAGATAATTGCGATGGGCTTCGTATTCCACTTTTCGCCCCCATACGAATTACACGAGACTGTGAGATAGGCGGGATCCATTTTTCATGATCACCGCGACACTGCCACCCCCGGCCGGCAGCCTGCATCCGAGACGTCATCGGCTCCGACGGCACTCCTCCGTGCCACCGTCGCACCCGTCCACCGTCCGACTTGAACCGTCCCGGACGTTTCAATAAACACAAACAGTTCCCGGGGCGGTGCGTGGCTCGGTGGCGATCCTTTTCAGCCTAGGTACGGTAGGTGAGAGATATTAAGTCTTCTAAGCCACCTTTTCTTGCCGCATCCCGAGTTCTGCTTTTCTCAGCACCAGAACCTCTTGACACGAACTGGTTCTTTGGATGATCGGGTCTGCAACGCCGTCACGGCAACTCAGTTTCCGTCAATCGGCTCGTGAAAAGGGGCTTTCTTCGGCGTAGCACCGCCAAGCACCTTTCCGCAAGACTGTTCATTGCGCCAAGCTCAAATGCAAATTTAGGGGGCTACAGCAAACAACTGGTCCGCTTGGCCATATCGCCAACCTCTCGCCAAGACGCGACCCCCTCTGCTGCGCCAAAGCAACGGTTGCTGCTGATTGGATGGAGTCCCTAGATGAAGGCATGTGTCTATCACGAGCTTGGAAGGCATTACAGAGTACGGCGAGGGAATCATGAATTCCCGACCAAGTTCTGTAAAGCATCTGCCATCGCAAGACGTGTCACCATTGTCCATGGTAAGCGCGCTTCGACAAGAGGATGCTACGAATATGGCTTCCGCGGGCTGAGAGCCGCTGATTGACGTAAGAGAGAGGTGTCAATCGCGTTACACTCGCAAAACCATGACCCTTTCGAGACGTTCGATTATTTTGGTATGTCCAGGCACCGCTCGGTTCGTAGATCAAGTGCCTCTTTGCCGTAATCCAAGCACAGCCTTTTCACTTCGTAAAGATCTCGATGAAAATGCTTTCGGATGTCGAAGAAACGCCAGCGCACAGCAGAACCTGCCTCCTTGCCTCTTAACCAAGCCTTTCACGAGCAAACGTGAGGAGATCAGCAGCAACTGCCGACTAGAAGCCAACTCAATCAGGCTGCGGACCAGTGCAAAATCCCGCAACTCGTATTCTGCCGCAGTATGGGCCCAAGAAGAACCACTCCGGTAGACCGCTGATCAAGTTGTAAGAACCACATGCTTTGCCTCAATCCGGGGCTTGGCTGCTCATCACTCATATTTGCCCAAAAATGACTCGGCCAGCAAACGTCGATCAAGTTGACGGAGCACACTTTGGCTAGACTTGATTACAGAGTTTTCGGGAAATAGTGTCACGATGCTTAGTCGGCATTTATCGAAGCATAAACAGAATTTTTCCTAGTGTGGCGTAAACCTCCACAAAATGGATGTGGCTGGCTTAAAAGGTGGGAGTCAATAGAGTTGTCTAGATATCTTATCTATCTCGGTTTGTGATGTGACAATTTTCGAGCTCCGCGGACACGTAGAAGACGGCCTCGGCAGACGCGATGGTAAATAAGCTGTGGTCTTTCCTGACTATATTGCAATGCTTCCTACAATTGTGACTGCTCGTAATTGTAGGACAGAGGCTCGTAAGTTGAGCTCCCTGATGGGCTAAGTTATCTTGCCCCAAGAATGCCCGACATGGAGTTACAACTTCTTCTGTGAAGAGAGTAGAACGAAAACCGCGGCTTCTCACGAGATCAGAATATGAAGACTTCCCCATACTTTTAGAAATAGCATGGACTGTTTTCGAGGCATTCATTCCATCACGACCTGCATGGGACTCACTCACTGCAACACCCATTGTGGTTATTCGTCGGCAGTGCTGGGTCCCAAACCTCATTGGCTTGCGTTTCGAGGACACGGCGATCATGAGCCGCCGTCTATGACGATCACGGCATACCGGCAGTGACGAGGACGGCCCGTCCGGTTTAATGGCACCTGCACCTCAAAGAAAGCCGCGGAGAAGCCAACTCGGATGTGCGATGGCTATGCTGCTCAGCAAGTCCAAAGAAAGGCCAGTCACTCGTCTCTGAATATATCTCTATGATATTTTCACATGTTTGGCGACATACCTACATAACGTGCCTTCCAAGGCTTTCTTGCTAACTGATACGTGCACAGGAAGCATGTGACCGTATATGGGCGTAAAGACGTATGTTGTTGGTTAGCTTTGCGTAGGATCTGTGTACCAGACTCGGCGAGTGATATTAGTCAAACTCTTCCCATTTCACAGTCTCTCTCCGCTGTCTTGTTTTATCATATATAACCCTGATCGTATGCTGACAAGCACGCATGATGACGAGCAAACTTAAGGCACTACTAAGACCCACGGAATACAACTAGCTCGTATCCTATTGGTCTAGTCGTGATATAATTATAGATAGAGTGACAGTGTACAAAACCACAACAATACCAGGACAGAGACACAGAGACCGTAGAAGGCGATAACGGGGGCATCGATAGAGACAGAAAGGTCACCCGTAAGGTTTTGAATAAAGTTCAAGTTAGCAGGTATTGTTGCTGATCCACAACGTAACACCCAATCCAGCTCCCGAGAAGTGGCTGCTGGTATAGCTCGAGTGGTGCAGCCTTCCGCACAAGGCAAGTACATGGAGCGAGCAAACAGCAGGTCGATATCATGGGGGAAGGGAACCCGTCCTATCCCATCTTAAAAGACCGCAAGGTGAGCAATCACACCCCAAAGGTTGTCAACCCAGTAGTGGCAGTTGAGTACCTACCAAACCTCCTGAGTACAGCTTGCGTGGGTTTCGGGCATGAGCAGGGCGGGCAGCGAATATTTGGGCGTGTGAAGGGTACGGTGCGAGCGTTACATAAGAAACATTATCAATATTTGCAGTTGAGAGCTGGAATATTTCTCGGCTATATGCAAAGTAAGACGTGCTCACTGACGATGGTTTGGGCCGTGTCAATTTGAACTGATGTTCGAGCAGCACCTCGAGAGACGAAGGTGGATGATACACACCCCAAGAGCGGCCTCACATCAAGGAACAAAAGACACCAATCGCATTCAATCATTGTTTGGTAACCGAAGTCAACATCACATTATAGAGCGTCTAATTATTTGCTCATCTGATCGTCGACCATGCCCTCCATACATACGATACAAGGACCCGACCTTCGACTTCCCCGTCAAAAGGTATTGTGCACCAGCCGTCATAAACACCGTAAACTTGCAAGCGTACAAGAAAGTAGGCAAGATGCCGTCTCGAGCACCAGGCAAACCTTCCTTTCATCTAACCCTTTGGGTAACTTCTTTCTTCCGCCCGCCACACACACGTTTATATCTTCATCACTCCTTTAACCCTGGAACTCCTGGATTCCGGCCGCCTCCCACTTGCCGGGGACGAGAGCCAGAGGAACGATACCGGAGACGTGCATCTCGGGGCCGAAGATCTTGGCGTTCAGGCCGAGCTCCTGTGTCGCGGCCTTCATGTTCTTAAGACCCTCCTGGTAGTTGGGGCCGGCACGACGGACCCAGATCTGGACGTTGTGCTCGTTGAGCTGCTTGGAGTAGTCGCGGAGCGCCCTGATGACACCCTTGAATGTGCTGGCGACGTTGGTGAAGTTGGCAATACCACCACCGATGAAGAGAACCTTGCCCTTGTCCGACACAGGTGCGCGGAGCATGAGGTCGAGGACGGTGCGGGCGTAGTGGTAGGTCTGAGACTCGGTGGGAGCACCAGAGTACTCACCGTAGTTGGCGAGCTCGTCGGCGAAACCGGCAGAGGCGATGGCGTCGGCGTAGACGACGGAAGCACCACCACCAGCAACGAGGGTCCAGATGCGGCCGTTGCCGTTCAGGACAGTAAGCTTAAGGGAGGCACCGGTCTTGGCGTCAAGGTCGGCAATGTAAGCCTCCTCCTTGGTCAGCTCACGACCGAAGGGAGCAGGGAACTCCATCGGCGGGCCGGCGTCGATGTTGACCTTCTCGCCGTTGGTAGAGGCAACGTTGGTGAGGCCGAGAGCGGCGGGAGAGCGGGCAATGGCCCACTTGACACCGCACTCGAAGTCGGCGGTCTGGTCGAGCTTGGCAGCAAGATCCAGGAAGTGCACGGAGGCGGAGGTGGCATCCTCGTTAGGGATGACAACGAGGGGGTTGATCTCGAGGTAGGTGAACTGGCAGTCAACGTAGACGGCGTACAGGCGGCTGATGAAGTCGATCAGGACGTTGTGGACACCCTGGGGGACCTTCTTCAACAGGGTAGAGGCGATCTCCTCGTTGGAAGGGTATTGTGAGAGGTCAACGGGGATCAAGAGCTTCTCAGCCTTGGCGTCAACATCACCGACATCAACACCACCCTCGTGGGTGAAGAGAATCCAGTCGCCCTATCACATCATGACTAATTAGCATCGTCTATCATGGTGTTGAAGCAATGCGGCGTTGTGCCCGCCGCGTGCATACGGGCCTTCTGCAACGGGCATGGGTGGACGGAGGTGGACGGGTCACAGGCCCTTTCTCGTGGCATCCGTTCGTCCGGTTCGGGTGGGAAATTACCGGAAAAGGCAGTCCAGCGGCCAGAATCCACTTATTTGACCCATGGGCAGGAATTGCCATAAAGCATGCAAATTCCTTCCAACGTTGCCAAACCAAGTTTCCTCCTTTCGCCTCTCACTTTCAGCAATCGACAAGTCGACTTTGCTGAGTTGTGGGTGTGTGCGTGATGCTATTCACAGCTCACCGATGGACTGCCCCCCCCTGGGCCCCGCCTACCACGTTGGAGAAACGACGACCCGCCGAACATCCACCACGACTGGCAACCAACCAACAAAACAGCTCAGGAAATCACGGCAAACTTACATCTCTGACGGACATGATGTTGATGTAGTACTCGGTGTCTTGGGGGTGAGGAACGAAGGGCTCGACGAGGAACTGGCGCAGAACACCGGTGGTGTGCTCGACCTTCTGCTCCTTGCCGGCGCGCTCAGCGATCCAGGCCTTGGCCTCGGGCCAGGTCTTGTTGAGGGCCAGGAGACCGCTCTTGCCACGGCGCTTGATCAATTGATCGGGCTTCGCGACGAACTTGGCGCCGGACTGGAGGAGCCAAGGGTAGGTGACCTCAGCCTGGTTCAGAACACCCTCGACGTCGGCATCCTCAGCAAAGTGCAGAGAGCACAACCTGGGGGGAGGGTTGTGCTTGGAGGGGTTGGGGAGAGGAGTGGGCTTGATGACGGGGGCGCGGGTGAGGTGGTAGTTGAGGATGGCCTTGCCGTCGGCCTCGAGGATGGACTTGGCGGACATTCTGGCGGTTGTGAGGTGAGAATGAGGTGAGGTTTCTTTGGTGTTTTCCCTGCTTTATTCTGGCCTGGATTGGAAACGGACTCGTCAGCAATTGCGTCGGGAACGTGGTGGTATTTGTGAAGAGGTCGAGTCGGGAAGTATGCTGCCGGCAGCCGCAGGATTTTGGGCAGAACGGAGCTTGGGGGGGAAGGCGGCCTTTTTGCTTGCTGGGTGGGCGAGTGACACCGCAAGCGGAACACTTCAACGAGCGCTCGAGTTGAGCTTGGAGGGGCTAATTGGAGCCCGGGTGGGATGGAGACACGCCGGCGGCACTGGGACTGCAATTGGGAGATTTGGGATCGGGGAGGAGGGGGGCAGGGCAGGGCAGCAACATACCGTGAGAGCGCGAGAGCTAGAGCACCGGACGACGACGATGTCAAAGTCTGGGGGAAGGAAGGTGAAGAAGTCCTGAGATCAAGTGAGAGTCAGGAAGCAGATCAAGACGGGTCGAGTCGAGTCGAGGCGGGCGGTGAGAGGAAGAAGAGAAGCGGCGACGTTGAAGGAGAAGTATGGATGGGGAGGGATGGAGCGAGTGGTAAGAGGGAGCTGCGGGAGGGAGAGATCGTCAGCCTTTCACACAAAAATTTGGACTCGACGAAGCTCCCAGGGATTATTTGTTGCTGGGAGAGGACCGGCGACGGGTTGGAGGGGAAGGGGAGGGGAGGGGTGGGAGGA
>JAKMWZ010000367.1:0-43892 GCA_025328985.1 Colletotrichum sp. SAR11_239 | reverse complement strand
TAAAAGCTAGAATTAAGCGATCTAAAATAACTATTTACTATAAAATAAATATAATAGCTATAACTAAAGTGAATATAAACTTTAAAGTAAAATAACTAATAATATCTACTTTATAGGACTTAATAGCTTTATACTTAAAGAGGGTAGTAATAAGCTTATATTTAGTATTAAATAGTTAGTAATAAATAAAGTAAGTAGTTAGGTTTAGAGATAAGTTATAGTTATACTTCTTATAACTTTCTTTAAACTTCTAAGTCTATTTATAGTTATTAGCTTTTATAGTATTAGTAATACTTTACTAAGTATAACTAAACTTAGAAATAGTAGTTTTATATTAGCTAGTACTTTTAGTTTAATATATAGTATTATAATTATAATAGAGGGATTATTATATTAGTACTTTATCTTTATCCTTATTAGAACCCTATTTATAAATAATTATAAAACTATAGGTATATATATAGATATTTAGATAGTCTTAAAACTACTTAATAGTATTAGCTTAAATACTCCCTCTAAAGGGTTTAGAATATTATTATAGTTATTATTATAGGTTAATATAGCTATTATAATAGTAGTAGTAATAGTAGTAATATTAGTAACTTAGGAAAAAAATTAGGTAGTGTGTGATATTAAAATTAATATATAGTAGGTGCTAATTAATCTAATTAATCTAATTAGTTAAAAAAGTAAAGTACTACCTAGCTAGCTAGAACTTACTGCTTAAATAATAAAACTTAATATAAAAGTAACTAAAGTTAATTTTAATATCTATAATATAAAGATTATATAATTTAAGAAGGTTTAATTATTGTTATAAAAAGCTTAATTAAGCTAAGAAATATAAAAGTTAATATATTAAGAGGAAAAAAAAAAGATCTAGCTAAGTAGAAGAAATATATATTTTTTATATCTAAAAAGAAGAGTAGTTAATATTAAAATAGTAGTTATAATAACTAAAAAGCTTATTTACTATAGTAATTTATTAATAAGATAAAAAAGAATAACTTAAAGGATTTTTTATTATAAATCTAAAATTAATTAGTCTAAAAAGAATATATTTAATTAAGTATTAGAAATAAGAGTAAAATAAATATATAGATTAAAGCGCTATTATTTATAAAAAAAAGTTTATAAGTTTTAAGTATTTTATAAATAGATTTTAAGGAACTTTAACTCTTCTATAGCTATATTAATCTCTTTTTTTAAAAATATATTATTATAAACCTAATTAACTTTTTAGTAATTATATTTAGCCTCTTATAAAGTACTAAATTATATATATTACTTTTCTTTTTTTATATTTATTACCTCTTTAAAACCTAAACCTCACTTTTAAAACCTTATTAACTATTTTAATTATTTATATAAAACTTACTTTTAGAAAACTACTTTTTAAACTTAACTAACTCCTTTTTTATTTAAAAATTATATTTTTAGAAAGAATATTAACTATTAATATTAAATTTATTTTTATAATATCTATAAAAAGGAGTATTTTAAACTATTAATTTTTTATTAAATAGCTTTATATATTTATATATATAATAACTACTTTACTTTAGTAGATATATTTATATTTAACTATGATATTTTAATTAAGCTTAATTATTACTTAAATATCTTAAAAATTATATTTTTCTCTTTTCTATTTATTTTTTTTAACTCTTAATAGAAACTATTAATATTATAACTAATACTTCTTTATTTATTATAAATTTACTTTCTTATTTTTATCCTCTTTTTTAAAATATTTTATTATTATAATCTAAATAAATTATAATATAAACTATTTAACTCTATCTATAACTTTTTATATATCTACTTTTATTTTATAATAATAAAAAATATTAAAATATTTATTACTTCTTCTCTTCTTTTAAACCTTTTTTACTCTCTTATTATTTATAAGATCTAAAAGAGTTTTTAAAATATAAATAATATTAAAAACTTTTATAAAAACTTTTAAATTTATATTTACACTTTATAAAGATTAATTAATTAAGTATATAAAGATTAAATAAGTTAAAAAAGTATTTAAATCCCTAAAAACTAAAAACCTTTTTATTTTAGATTATTATTTAGATATAAATATTCTTAATATAGTTAATATAATAATTAAAGAAAGCTGTTATATTTTTTCTATTTATCTTAAAAATAGCTTTTTTAGTATTATATTTAATATTATTAAGCTTATTAAAGCTTTAATTAATATATAGAATATTTTAAATATATTAAAACTTAAAATACTTAAAGATTACTTTATACTTAAATAGATATATAAAAGTAAAGATATTATAAATATAATACTAATTAAATAATAAAGTAATATATTTAAAAAAAAATAGTAATAATTACTAATAATATAAATAAAGTTAAGAAATTTTAAAAAAATACTTTTTTAACTTCTATAACTTTTTAAAGAATTTTTAGAAATATAACTTTTTTAAAACTAAATATATTAAGTTAGTTTATAAACTTATTATTAGAGATATTTATAAAGAAGGATATATAAAGATCTATATAATACTTACTCTTTAGATTAAAAATAGTATAATAAGGGTTTATAGAAAAGAATAAAACTACTTAGAAGAAAAAGACTTTATTATCTTTATTAAGACTTATAAAGTAAATAATTAGTTTTTAATTATAATTATTAACTAGAAAAGTAGTTTATATCTCTATTTAGACCTTATTTAAGATTTTAGATCTACTTCTAATATTTTAAACTATTCTTAAGCTATTTTTTAAGATATAGTAAAACTTATTAGAAATTAATATAAAATCTATAAAGTATTAGTAAAAATACAAAACCTTATTAATTATACTACTTTTATAATTTTAAACTTCTAACTTAAATTATTAAATAACTTTTAGAAATATAGCCTCTATAATATTAATTTTACTTATAATATATTTTATAAGAGAAATTATAACTTAAAAATAACTTAGTTATAATATATAGCTAAAAAGTAGATTATAAGAGATAACTATTATAAACTCCTTCTTAACTATTAAGTTTAGCTTATTATTAATAAAATTAAGCTATAAGGAGGTAATAATATTAAGGGATTTTAAACTAAACCTAATTAAACTTATAGTAAATAAGTAAATACTATAGATATTATAGCTAGAAATAGTAGAAGTTAAAGATCTACTAATAGCCTCTAGCTGTTTACTATAATTTTTACCTACTTAGAGCGATAGACCTCTTAACTTTACGCCTCTTAATAATATATATAGCTTTTAGTTATATAATTATAACTCTCCTAACTTTAGCTATACTTATATATATATATTATATTAGATAACTTTACTATTTTTAACTTCACTTTAGTAATAATATAGTTTATAATTATTTAATTACTTAATTACTATAAACTACTAAACTATTAACTTATCCTCTCTTTTATATATTACTTATATTACTAATACTATTCTTATTACTACTTTACTATCTACTATTAAGTTATTACTATTATTATAGTCTTCTTATTTAATTAGGCTAGCTAATATCTTTATAATAGCTATACTATTATTAGTAATATTCTCTCTATTTAGTATAAAGTATACTTATTAATATTTAAGCTTTATTAGGCTTATATTTAGGCCTAAGCTATATTTACTTTAATATTATAGAAAGTTTATATAAAGAAAAGCTACTCTTTAAAATAACTAAAGATATATATAGCTTCTACTTTAAAGCTATTAAAGGTATTTATTACTTTAATTATAATATAGAAAAAGTCCTTTTTAGAAGTATTCTTAAGAACTCTATTTAATATTATTATAATAAAATACTTCTAATTAGAGTTAAAATCCTTACTAAATTTAAAAGTTTAATTTAGTATATAGATATTATTCTATATAGTAATACTTTTAGCTATTTATTTATAGAAAAGTATACTTTATAAAAAGTTAATATTTTTATATTCTTTATATAGTATAGATATTATAAAGGATTTATTATAAGTTATAAAATAAAGAAAAGGAAAAAAGAAAGGTATAAAGCTTTATATATAGTAGAGCTTTTTATACTTCTAGCTATAAGAACCTCTTATAATAACCTCTTTAGTTAAAAAGTTATCTCTATTTAGTAGTATTTACTTTAATAAAAGGTTTAATAAAGCTATTACTATAAGAACTTTAATAACCCTTTTAGCTTTAATATAATTAGCCTTACTATATATAATACTATTAATCTTATTAGCATTATTACTATTTTATTAGTCTATTTAGCTACGGCGTATATTTAACTTTATATAGTAGTACTTGGAGGGTTTACTTATTAGTAAGAATATATAAGGTTTCTATACTATTTTCCTTAATTAGTAGAGGGTATAAGTTAAAATACCTATATAGTGTTTTTAGAATTATACCTATATATAAGGTGAATTTTGCTATAGTCTTTTTATAAGGGGGCTATATTATAACTATAAACTTAAAGATCTACTAATATAAATTAAGCTAAGGAAAAGGTTAAAAGGTTATATTTAGCCTACCTTAATTAGTCTTCAATTACTTAGGATTTAATTTAAATTACTAAAAAAGACCTAATTACCCTCTTAAATACTTATAATCTAGATAACTTTATTAAAAATAGAGATTTAAACCTTTTAATTTATTAAGATAATATTAAAAAGAGAAACTACTTTATTAAAAGTATTAAAAAGGAGTAGAATTAATAAGTTAAAATAGAAAATCTTTAAAAAGGTATATACTAAGTAAAAGTTAAGAGATAAAAGCTAAAGCTTAACTTACTTAAAAATACTATTAAACTAAATAACTATACTTTAAATAACTTTTTCTTAATATAAAATAACTTAATTAAAAATATTACTTAGAAAATTAAATTTTAAAAACTTTACCTATTTCTAATTATATTAAAAAAATATTTACTACTTAGTATATAATATACTAAAAAGCTATAAGAGGAAGATAAAGATATTACTTATATAGAGTAAGAAATAGCTAAAAATTTAGTTTAAAGTAAAGTTAGTAGTTTAAAAACTTTAAAAACTAAATATAACTTTATATATATAAAGTAAAGCTAATTAAATCTTCTTTTTTATAGTATATAAAAGACTTAAGAGATATATAAAAGGGGGTAGAAAAATTAGAATTTTTAGTAAGTTTAACTTAAAAATAAAAAAGTAAATAGGTATTTTTATAAATATTAAGTATTATTATAAGAAGAAAAAGCTTATAAAAGTAAATAGAAGTTTAATTAGCTTATAATAAGTAAAACTAAGTAAATAAATAAGAAATATATTTATTTTTATATAAATTCTTATTTTTCTTTAATAATTTTAATAACTATTTTTTTAGAAAAGTTTTTAGAATTCTTTAGTTTAGTTTATAGAAAAAATTTATTAATTCTTATTTTTTAAAAATTAAATAAAAATAAATATTTTTAAGCTCTTTTAGTTTTAGTTAGTTCTATTTTTATCCTCTTTTTTAATTCCTATTATATTTCTTTAATTATTTAAAGTAAAAATAGAGTAAAATACTATAAAAATAGTATTATTAAACTTCTTCTTAATAGTATATTTTCTCTTAAGAAATTATATAATTTAAAGTATAAAAAAAGTAAAAAATATAGATAAAGTATAAGTTAGTTAAGTTTATATAGCCTCTAGCTATTCACTATGATTTTTACCTACTTAGAGCGATAGACCTCCTAACTCTATACCTCCTAATAATATATACAGCCTTTAGTTATATAATTATAACTCTCCTAACCTCAGCTGCACTTATATATATATATTATACTAGATAACTTCACTATCTTTAACTTCACTTTAGTAATAATATAGTTTATAATTACTTAATTACTTAATTACTAACTACTAAACTATTAATCTATCCTCTCTCTTATATATTACTTATACTACTATTAAATACTATCTCTATTACTACTTCTCTATCTATTATAATAGCTTCTTTAGAAGTAAGTTATTACTATTATTATCTTCTTATTTAGTTAGGCTAGCTAACGCCTTTATAGCTAGATTGTTATTAGTAATACTCTCTCTATATAATAGTTAGTATAAGAAGCACTCACTAATATTTAAGCCCTATTAGGTTTAAGTTTAAGCTGCTTCTACCTTAATATTATAGAGGGCTTATATAAAGAAGGGCTAGTCTTTAGGATAGCTAGAAATATATATAGCCTTTATATAGAGGCGTCTAAGGCTATTATTTATTACTTTAATTATAATATAGAGAAGGTCCCTTCTAGGGGTATTTATAAAAGCTTTAACTATAACTACTTTAATAATATACTACTAATTAGTAAAAAAGTACTTACTAAATTTAAAGACTTTATTTATTATATAGATATTATTCTATATAGTAATATCTTTAGCTATTCCTTTATAAAAAAGTATACTTTATAGGGGATTAGCGTTTTTATATATCTCTTATAGTATAGATATAGTAAAAGATTTATTATAAGTTAATAAAAAAGAAGAAGAAGAGGAGGGATAGGTATAAAGCTTTATATTAGTAGAGTTTTTATACTTCTAGCTATAAGAACCTCTTCTAATAACCTCTTTAGTTAAGGAGTTATCTCTTTTATAGTAGCGTTACTAAGCTATAAAAGCTTTAGTAACCCTTTTAGCTTTAATATAATTAGCCTTACTATATATAACGCTACTAGCCCTACGCTATATAACTAGCGCTATTACTATTCTATTAGTCTATTTAGCTAAGGCGTACGTTTAACTTTATAACGTTTAGAGGGTTTACCTACTAGTAGGAATATATAGGGTTTTTATATTATTTTCCTTAATTAGTAGAAGGTATAAGTTAAAGTACCTATATAGTGTTTCTAAAATTATACCTATATATAAGGTGAATTTTATTATAGTCTTTTTGTAGGGGGGCTGCGTTATAACTATAAACTTAGTTAAGTTTATATTTATATATTTACTTTTATATCTCTTATAGTTATTTAGAAAATTAATATATAAATACTTAAGTGTTTTTAAAGGTTTTCTACTTAGAGTAGAGCGCTTAGTATAATTAATAAGTTTTCTCTCTTACCTTATTATAATATCTTTATATAAAGTTAGATATTAATATTATAAAGATTTTTCTAAAACTACTAAGTCCTAACTAAATACCCTTTAAAAGAGAATTTAAGTAAAACTAAATATAACTAGCGCTATAAAAAAGATATAAAGCTAAAATTACTAATATTAGTATAACTAGTAAAACTATACTTAATAACTAAATAACTATCTATATAACTATTAATTATATATTAATATAACTAAAAAAAATAAAGTAACTATAACTTTATCTAATTAGAATAAAAAGTATAATTATATAAATTATTTATTATAATAATTCCTATAATTATCTAAAATAAGTAAAAACTATATATTAATATTAAATAAATAGCGTCTTAAGGGGTGGATTTTTAAGGAATTAAAAGCGTTAATTTCTAGGAAAAAGAGAAGGGAAATTCTAGCTCCTTAAATACTTTTTAGGAGGTAGATTTCCCCACTTTTAATCCATTTTACTAAGCTAGTTAGTAAGCTAAACTATAACTATTAATAGTAATTATACTAAAAATAGATTATTATCTTTTTCTAATTATTATTAAAAATAAATAATATACTATTTCTAGTATAATTAGAGTTTTATAAAAACCTTAAATATAGATTTAAATATAATATTAATTATTTATTATTTATTAAATAATAATAATATATTACTTTACTAAAGCTTATAAAATATATAATATTATATTTTATAATTAAATTAGTTCTTATAAAGATCATATATTAATAGAATAATAATTCCCTAAAGTTAATAATATAATTATTATTAATAAAGTTAATATTAAGTTAAGATTTAAAACTAAAATAATAGAGACTAATAATCTATAATAAATCTATAAACTATAACTATAATAATACTATAGATCTAAAATATCTAAATTAGATTAAATAAAGCTATAATAATTAACTTTATAGTAAGGTTTTTATAGTTAATTACCTATTATAGTAATTACTTAATTAAGTAATTACCTAACTAAATAAAGGTTTATAAAGAAAAAATATATTATATATATAATAGATTTTTCTATTTAGAATAGATTTTAAAGAAATAAGTAATTTAATAGTTTTATCTATTTAACTATTACTACTACTTATTATTACTACTTTTTACCTATTATTACTATTATTAGTATTATTTCTTTTATATTAATAATAACTATTTATATTAGCTATAAATAGTTATTCTTAATTATTAGGAATTTTATTATAATAACTAATAAAACGAAAAGTTTCCCCCTTTTACTATATTATATAATATTCCTACCCTTAATAATATTACTTTAATTATATACTTTTTTATAACTATTATAAATATTAATATATTTTCTATTAAGTATTATTATACTTTTTTAATTAATAAGTTAATAAGAAGGATAATTAAATAATTACTAAAAGTAGAATAAAGGTAGAATAAAGAATAAAGGAGAAATATACTTAACTAATTACTACTACTTATTATTATTACTTATTACTATTATTATTATTATTAGTATTATTTCTTTTATATTAATAATAACTCCTTATATTAGTAATAAGTAGTTAGTATTAAATATAATAAATTTTACTATAATAACTATTAAAATAAAAAGTTTCCCTCTTTTATTATATTAAATACTACCTTTATTCTTAATAATATTACCTCTATTATATATACTTTTATAAGTTATAACTTTAAAAGTATACTATTTTTAATAGAATACTACTAAATAGTTTAAAATTAGCTAGTATTTATTTAAAACTATAAATATTCTTTTTATAAAATAGACGTAACTATTATAAAATACTATAATTCTATAATATTACACTTTTATTAAGTTTTTATTAGCTATTTTAAAAAAAGAGACTTATTTCTAGTTACTACTTAGCTACTAAAAAGTAAGCTAAAATTCTGTCTTTATTCAATATAGACCCTAACTACGTTATTCTCTCAATCCTAGATGCTATCCTATGACATAATCTAGGTTCTACGCCGGATAAGTATTTCCCTTCACATCTACACCCAGGTCTAGTTTTCATTAGTCGGCTCTGATTGCACACTGCCTGATGATATCCGTTGAGCATATATTAGTTTGAGACGCTGCAATGCCAAAATTGTCTATAGATTTGAAATGACGTTTCTTAGTTGGCTCTTATCAGCACCACCTCCGTTTTCGCACGATCCCGGTTGAATTGAGATAACCCCCCCTCGCAGCATAAATCAGCGATCGAATTGTGCTTGAACCCGTTAATCTGCAATCCACATCATGGACATCCTTCTAGGACTGACTTGGGCCTCCTGTAGTGCCATCTCCATCGTAAGCAGTCAGCTATCTCACGTTGACGCCGACCCCTGATGTTGGCAGGTCATTTTGTATACTGCTTGGGCATGCATATACAATGTCTTCATCCACCCTCTTGCTAGATATCCCGGGCCCTTGTTGGCGAGAATCTCACCAGTAGGTAGTCTCAAACACAGTCTTGACACTTCAGATTGATCCGGGTATAGGTATATAGCATCTGGGGGCTTTTCCGCGGACGGTGGCCATTCGATGTCCACCAGCTGCATCTGAAATATGGTCAGTTACGTACCTGCATGATCATGGGAATCAGTCTTGACAATTGATAGGCCCAATCGTCCGAATCATGCCAAATGAGCTTTCCTTCACGGAGCCACAAGCATGGAAGGACATATATGGCCACCGCCAGGGGCACCCCCAATTCCATAAAGACCGTACGTCAAGTTGAGGCACCACATTCGTCCAGAACCTAGGAAACTGGAGAACTAACATTCGGTAGCTATCCAGTGAGATACCTGACGTTGACCTATGCGGGAAAGGCTGACACGGGACGCGTGCGCTAATCAGTTCCACAGCGTCGGATCTGTGCAGGACATACCGGGATCTACAACATTGACCATGGCTGATGATACAAACCATACCCGCCAAAGGCGAGCGCTCTCGCACGCCTTTAGCCAGAAGGCATTACTGGAGCAAGAGAGCATCATCCGCGGCTATGTAAATCTCTTCGTTGATAAGCTGAGACCGTTCTCTGCCAGCCACACGGCGATCAATATTTGCGACTGGTTCAGTGGGTTTTCATCGATTGATTCCATGGAAAAATCCGTCTAATCACCTGCGTTCAAGACTTCACAACGTTCGATATCATAGGTGACATGGCTTTCGGCGAACCATTCGGGTGTCTCAAAGACGGTGTCTTCCATTCATGGGTATCCCTCATCACACAGACCATCAAGGCTGGGGCGTACGAGCAGGCTACGAGGCGGATGTTCAAGACCGGAAGTCTTCTGCAGAAGGTACTTGTTAATCTCATTCCAAGTGACCTCAGGGAGAAAAGGTTCCGCCACTTGGAGCTGAGCAGAGAAAAGTGCCTCAAGTAAGGAACTTCCCAGACACCTGCCACTATAATTGCTGACAATAATGGTAGGCGAATCGACGAGGGCCTCCGGAGAGAGCACCGAGATTTTCTATATTATATTCTCCGCCAGAACGAAAAGGGCGGAGTCAGCCAGGACGAGATCATCCTCAACAGCGCCCTGTTCATAGTTGCTGGTTCCGAGACCACAGCTTCTCTTCTCTCGGGCCTGACGATGTGGCTTATGCGCACCCCACACGCGTATAAGAGACTCACGGAAGAGATACGATCCAGTTTTGCATCTGCCGAAGACATGAAGTTCCTGGATCTTCAGGAACTTCCTTACATGAATGCGTGTATTGACGAGGCGTTGCGCATCTTTCCACCTGTGCCGACGGGTCTCACGCGTACTGTGCCGGAGCATGGCGACACCGTTGCCAACCAGTTCCTTCCTGGCGGAACTACGGTATCTGTATACAGCTGGGCAGCGACTCACTCGCCCTACAACTTCTCCCGCCCCGATGACTTCGTTCCGGAGAGATGGATGGAGTCTGCTTTTGCTAGCGAGAACAAGGAATCCAGTCAGCCATTTTCTCTCGGCCCACGAGGATGCATCGGCAGACATCTGAGCTACCTGGAGCTCAGGCTGATACTCGCGAATTTGCTGTGGCACTACGATATCCAGCGCGCGCCTGTTCCCTTGGGAGAAGAAGACATGTGGGATGCAGATGGGGATTTGAAACATGTGAAGGCTTTCAACACATGGAATAAGCCCCCTCTTATGTGCACACTGACCCTTGCACAGAGGTAGTATAGCGTAATATCTTCAATTGAAAGCCCACCCGTACCTTTCGCGCAAACTCATAGTCTCCAAGCGCGCCCTCCCCATTTCTGGTTTGACGCAGCACTGCACTCATAGAGCAGTAGGGAGTATTCTAATGGATCACTACGAGTGTCTCTGATAGACTGCCATGTCATCCATGGTCAAACGCGTTGGAGCGATGGAATACCGCCGTTAGATGTGTGCTGCCGGAACCTGGATATCTTCGCACGGATTATCTCCCCGGAATAGGACGCCTTTGCCTCCCTTGCAAGCATAACTTCGACGCCAAGGTTCCCGGACTACTCTCACCGGAAGATTCGTAGAAACGCATGTGATAGCGATGGGCCCGAATACATGCAATGCTACAGTTCCGAGGGTCAAACTCACCGCACGATCCGGTGTGTTTGGGTGATCATCCCGCTTCAAACCACAGTGATCTCACTGGATCATGAGATACCTGCAATGACGAAGCTCGCTTTCTGGCAGGGAATATGGAGATGGAAACGAGCGAAATGCTAGAAGTTCATCGAAATGGACCCAAGCCTGCTGGAGGGCAGGTCCGAGGCATGACCATCACTAGACAATTGTGTCAGCCCACGTTCTTCACGATACACATGTTCCTTTGTGGAAGGGCCATGATTCGGAGCAGCGATCTGGAAGGGCCTCTAAGCCACGCTGTGAACGCATGAGTGCAGATAGCCAGATTGATGCCACCCTCGATAGTGGCACGACATAGATGGACTTACGTCGTTAAACTCTCTGTGCCGCTTGTATGTGACCAATGCCTTGACCGCGATGCGCCTCATTTATGCCCAACCCTTCCTATGCAAATGTACGTAATGTCCAGTGTCTGTTAAACTCCTCGTCAAAGAAAAAGGAAGACGACTTCATGGTAAGCCGTACCCAGAAACACGCACAGAATGTGCTGGCTGAGGGATCGAATATGAATGAAAGAAGTCGAAGCAAGTGCCATGTGATAGTGCTGTACCAACACTTTTGGGTATATTGTACCGGTCTAAGTCTTCTAGCGATGAAAAATGGTATCAAGATTGATGAATTTGAACAACAATGAAAGCCGCAGGAACCCCGAGCACGTAACCGTCAATCATCACCTTTCCATACGCTCGTCATGGATAAGGGTCACATTATACCGCTCCTCTCCTCTCCATACCCTACTCACTGAGTTGCACTTCGAGACCGCAACACGCATGTCGGACATCAAGCCACCAGGGCCACTGGCAAATACGGCCGTTCTGCCAGAGGCAGTATTATCCACGAAGTTCCGAACAATGGTGTCTAGCTGGGGATGCCCAGAGGCTTCGCCGCTCATCGTCTCCGTCACAACGCGTGATAATACTCGAGCCTGCTTCTCATCGGAACCAGCTGCGTCTTCCGACGTAGATCCAGATTCGGAAGCCTCAATGGCCTTGCTAAATCGGCTCGGGGGTTGACTGCGAGCATCGCGCGTTGCAAAGATGCGGATAACCACCTTTGGACCATCACTGGTCTCTAGGGCATCAAGTTCGGGTTTGATCCAAGCAACGTCGCTCATGTGTCTTACGACCCAGACAAGCTCGAGCTTCCGAGAATTCCCCGAGTGCCTCTTGAGGCTTATCAAAGCCGGAAGAACGTATGTCACTCCAGTACCACCAGCGACGCAGAGAATGTTGACATCCGAGGTAATATTTCGAATGATTGGGTCTCCGTATGGCCCCGTCAGTATCACTGGCGTCGTGGGCGCAGCATGTTCCTTGTCGCCGGAGAGGGCGGCAAGCTTTCGTGCGGCGATCTCGGCCACCTTTCTGGTCTCGCCGCCCTTGGCACGGAAAATGTACGAGTGCTTCGTCTTTCCGTTCACCGTCAGGGGCGCGTTAAGAGGAGTGAACGGGTGAGACTGCCAAATACTACTTTCGGAGAAACACAGATAGAAGTGCTGGCCGATGTGCCATGCGTCATGAGGATGTTCGAAGTCGAGTCGGACGACATCGCCGTCCTCCGCGTCCGGGAAAATCGTCAAGGCAGCCTGGGCAGCAGAGAAGCCCATGCCCTTGCCCTCGATGAAGTTATGGTGTAGTAGAGCCGTTCTGATACCACGGGCAGCGCGATCCAGGAACCAAAGAACGAGAGATGGAATCATAAAGCACTCGAGATTCTTCCAGTGACCGATACAAGCTCCAATGTATAGCATTGCAAGAACATAGTGGGACTTCCGGAAGAACTCATATCCTGTCAGGCGAATAACCGGAGGCAGACTTAGGACGTAGAGTGCCATGAGGAAGAACAGGGCGATGCAGCCCCAGATCATGTATAGCTGGGAGATCCACTCATTTGCGACGGACGGTTGAGGCTGGTACAGTCGAACCTCGACCACTAACCACGCGATAGTGTGCAGACTTGACTGAATGACAATGATGTATCCTAGCCAGCGGTGAAGGAAGTTGAAGTTCTGGTAGGGGACTCCGGTGAGAAGAGAGAGGATCGACTCTCTGGTAGCAAAGAGAACGGTCAAGGGCGTGAGAGCGTAAGCAAGGATTCCGAGACGATCAGACCAGGGGCCGAGAGTAGTTCGAGTGTTGTAGACCCCTGGCATTTTCTTGACGGGCGTTACCCAAGTGGTGTAGATCATGCCGACGAAGGAGAAAACCAGAAGGTAACCAGCCAATACGGTCAGGATTAATACCTGAAGACGCGTGGTGCGTCCAAAGATGGGTCGGACACAGTCGGGAAGGAGATAGCGGTTGACCGCAGACGAGGTGGCTTGGCGGAGGCGGTGGATGAAGCTCTTGCTCGCGCGTGTGTCTTCTAGGAGGGCAGCACGAAGGACGTCTTCCTCGGAGAGGGATGGAATGGCCCGTCTTCCAATGGCCCAGATCAAAAGAATACCGCCAATGATGATCCATAGAATACCAACGTATAACATACCCCGGTCGTGGGAGCCGTAAACAAGATCAAGATATGCGCATGATCCAGCATCGTTGGTACAGGGGACAGCTCGGTCTGCATAACCCCAATGAGGCTCTAAGGACGAGGCTTCGCTCAGGTTCTGGATATGGCGAGCTGCCAACTGGCTCCTAAGATGATAGTCCATTCTGTAAGATATGCCTAGCTTGTCGGTAGGTCGACGCCTGAAATGGGGGCAAGCTTGCGAGACGTCAGCGCTCAGCGCCGTCTACGTAGGTTGACTTGCAGCGCAATGTAGGGTTGCATAAAGAACGAGGCCGTTCGCGTGTCGTTCTGCCGTCGCGAAGTATTGCCGAGGGAAGGAGGCTTGATGGCGGATAGTGAGGAAGTAGGATGACGATAATCGAGCGAGGACTGTGCTGTATTGCGGATGATGGTCGTGGCGTGGGAAAAACCTAATACGGGAGCTGTTGGTCGTTCTGGGACGAGAGACTTTGAGATGATGGTGGCTCAGACAGCGACATCCGGCAACGCATTTCTCTTAAGGCCCAGGGGACGATGTGGCAACGGTACTAGGTAAGTATCGTCGCATTCTCTGCATGGGAAAAACGGGACGAGGCGGGATTTGAGAGAGTTTATGGGGTTGGTCAGTTAATGTAAGGGTCTTGGTATGTTTCCGGTTTGGGGCAGCTCCGCGGTGTTTCGATCCGGGATGAGAAGCGGAGTTATCTGGATAGCCAGATGCCCCATACTAGGGCCGCTTCGGCGGTTGTTGACTTTCTTTTTGAGCAAGTTTGTGTGTCATCAAGAATGGGAGAGCTATGATGAGCCAGTTGGCTAAGGTCCAGACCCAGGCTGGAGCCCGCGGTGAAGGGAGAGACAGGGTCTGGCCATGGCGAGGTCCATGGATGAAAGCCGTGTGGTTCTGCCTAGACGCAGAGCAACAGCGGGGTTTATCCACGTCCTCGCTGAGCAAGATTTGAGGCCATATCAAGCACATGAAGCAATATCAGGCTAGGGACTGACCGTAGTGAAGCAGGTGAATCCACAGGACGCACTGATATGTCGCTGTTGGTCTTGAGATGAGCCAAGAGGTTAGCTGACCCGATCCAGAAACACGGAACTTGAAGTGAAGGAAACGTGGAATGAGCAAGTTCGAGGTGAGCATCTTTGAGCAAGTTTCTGCCGGAAAGCGGGCCCGGGCCGGGGGCGTCGATCCACTAAGGAGGCCGGGGCGGGGTTGGCACGGACACCACACTACGGGAACACTGAACAGGTGCGGTTCCAAGGCCCACTTGTTCTCCATAGAAGAAGTTGAGGCTCAGACACTGACACTGGAGCGCATTCGCATTTCTTCTTGCACCTTGATAGCATCAATATAGGGATCTGTCAAGATGCGCCATGCCAGATTCCTGCCCCTACCACTCTGCTCTAATTATCCCATGGTAGTGCTTGAGCAAGTGCATCGCGCTGCATTTTTTCAATTGCAGTTTGAATTGTCAACTGTGAATAGGTTGCCCGGCGGGAAACGGTACCCACCCGCATCTGCCCACGGTTTTTCCTGGTACCTTTTCCGTACTATATGGAGTTGAGGTACCTTACGCAGTTAACCTCCGAACCGGCTTAGCGTGAGCAAGTTAGAGGGTCCACTCCGCGCTCACCTCATGATGGCCAGTGGCAAGTCAACTTGGCAATTCGACTTGGCAAAGCACCTGTCACTGCCACCTCAACTCTGATTTCTTCTGCCACCAATCATAAAGTTACTTCTCTTGGGGCACGTCAACTCTTCAGTCCCAAATCTGGACCGTCTTGAAACTTGCGCACCACTTAGCTTACCAGGATTGATTCCCCCGCGACCCAGAGCTTCTGCTGGTCGCGTTTCCCACTGTTCGGTTCACCCGAACCCACTGCATATCTGCTTGCTGCCGAGCTCGCCCGTGCATCTTTCCTCTCGTTGCGGGGCAATTTAATCCTCTCGCTCACCCTTCGCTCCAACCTCTCAGCCTTCCGTCTTTGCATAGATATTAAGCCACCCCGGCCCTGACTCCTCCCTGCGGCGCCGGTCGTATGAGCTGCCACCGTCCCCGATCGAATTGCGCTTTGCTACCACCACTCAGAAACCGAACATCGCAACCTTCTGGGGCTGAAGTTCCTGCAACTTCAGAATCGACACGCTACGGAAATAGAGCCACAGACCTCGCGGCATAATGGATCACAGCTCTATGAGCAGTTCCTCGGCGGACTGCAAGATGTCCATGTTGTGGAACTGGTACACAGTTGACGCTTGTGCGTATAACCAACCTAATGGGCACTGACTGCCTAGCCTACCTTATACAAGCATGCTCGCAAATGTGTGACATCTCAATCTTGAACGAATTCTGGCTGACCTTTGCCCCTGGTAGGCTTCCTTGCCGAATCGTGGCAGATCAAAAATGCCGGCATGTTCGCTGCCAGCTGTATCGGCGTCGGTCTTCTCACCGTTTTCCTCGAAGTCTTTCGCAGATTGGGCAAAGAATACGATGCCCTCATTCAACGCCAGTTCCAAGCACGCGCTGCTGAGCTCCAAGCTCGCATCCCGAAAGAAACCAACTGCTGCGACCCTCCCGCCGTCGTGGCGCCTCAGACGCTCGTCTTCCGCGCATCCCCCCTGCAACAATTTATTCGCTCAATAATTCACGCCGCCACCTTCGGCCTGGCCTACATCGTCATGTTGCTGGCAATGTATTACAACGGATACCTCATCATCTCAATCATCATCGGAGCCGGCCTGGGCAAGTTCCTGTGCGACTGGCTTGTCTGCCGCATCACCCTCGACGCACCAACAGCGCCAGGTCCAAAGGCTCCAGGCATTGAGGAGCCAAGCGTGTGCTGTGGCTGATAAATCCTGCTACCCTACATGTTGTATGCATCTTTTCAGCGGTGTTGTGGCGCATGATCATAAGGCACTGTCGCGTTGCGATCGGTCAGGCTGGGACGGGGGACTGGGAAATATTTTGCTGTCTAATGCTCAGCAGACACTTGGTTTGGCTACGAAGCAAATAATGAAAATATACCCTTCTTTTTATTGACAAATGCCTCGGCGCAACCTTGTTGTATCATAGGATTCTCACCCCGTCAGATCCTCAGTAGGCAGTTCTCCACTACGCAGCATCCGCCCGCCCCAGACTAGTGACACAACTTCAAACCGATCAAAAGCTTCGGCTTCAAATGCTTCTTCTTCGAATTTTCAACAGCTGTTGGACTGAGACCAGTCGCCCAGAGTCCGAGACAACCGTGAGATCCGTCATTATCATACACACATACTTGCATAGTCCACCCTTGATTGAGTCACCCCATCTTACCTACAAACACAAAACAGACAGGTATCGGGCCAATGCAAGAACTAAAATGATTACCTGGCCATGCGTTACGTTGCCAGAACAACACTCAACCAGCAGCACGCTAATCGAAAACCAAACCCCTAAATCCAATGTTCGGGTGTGATTCATGTGAGAAACTTAGCTCCCTCCTGCTTAAAGAGCCAGTCGCTGTTCGCGTCCACCATAAAATTCGTAATGTTGAATTCGTTGCCCGGAGGAGCTGGTCCGCTGGAGCCGCCGTTCTCGCTGTTTGCATCAACCCCTGATGATGCTCCATTTTGCCCACTGGGCCCGCCAGCCGCATGCTGGATACCGGCTATGTTCTCATTGCCTACCGGCAAACGTGGCACATTGAAAAAGTCAAAGACATCCAAATACTCGAGCTCATTAGGCGCCGGTGTTCGTGCGGGCGTAACGCTTGGTAAGCGGCTGTGGTTGGGCACCCCGTTCGCGCGAGGCTGCCGCGAAATCAGAAAGTCGAGGTCAAAAGCCGTCCGGCGCATGTCGGCTAGTATCTTGACTGAGCTCGGGGTGACGCCGTCTCCCTGTCGCTCGCTGTCGCGGTGTTCGTCCAACACGCGTTGTAGAAGGCCGCAATAGCGCGCTGCCACTGGCCAATATCTCCCCATCTCGCGAAGGGTTTCCACGAAAAACTGGATTTGAGGTGAGAGTTTGTGTTCTACGGTTGACCCGTGGACTAAGAGCAAACGAGAGGCCACCCAGAGTGTAAATGCGAAAGGGGGACCCAGCTTCGCCAGCAGGCCATTGTTCACGACGAATTCGCCTAGTGCGGCTATGTTCTCGACTGCGCCGTGGCATCTCTGTGAAGCACTGTAAGAAGGGGTGAATATAGGAGACCGGGTCGTTGGATATGCCGCTGACGAGTGCAATCGGATGACTGCTGTGTGGTACGTGGCGTGTAGCATGACCCAGCCACAGTTGAGCGTCTTATTGCCGGGCTGGAACAATTTCGCCATATTGCCGTATTCACCGGGAAGACCGAATTTCCACGATGTGAGCATGTTGTCCAACTCCTTGTACCGCATTTGCCACTGCTCAACATCGCTCAATGCACTGATATCCACAGGCTGCTTCAAGAACTTGTGGATCTTGGAGAGGATGGCCAAGATCTCAATGTAATACGAGAAAGCACCGAGATTCTCCGGCTTGTTGATGTCATACTCAGGGTTCGTATCCTCAGGATGGTCTTGCGTACGAAACCACCGCGTCTCGACCTTTTGGTTCTTGATCCACAAATCATCTCTGCAGGGCAATGTGCGGTCGATTTCTTTATCATCAAGTGCGAACTCGAAGGCGGTTGCCAATGTGGCATAGCGGTCCAGAAGATATATCATCCAGAATAGCCGCCGTCGTGACTCTTCTTCGATGAAGTCCTTTGGCTCCGGGAGAATCATGGCCCTCAATGTATAAATTGATGTAAAGTTGGGCGAGACTGAGAAGGATGTGCTCTCAACAGCCAAACCCAGTTGCACGACCGATCTTGTGATCAAAGCCATGATATTCCACCCTGGCGGGCCATTGCTGCTCCCTACTAGATCGAGGGCCAGAATCACCAACGCTTGGAGAGCCTTAACCGAAGAATTTTCCATGCCATACAGCAAGACTCTTTGTTTGGATATGGAATGATAGTGCTGCCGGCTGTCCTCCGTGAGTCTCGAATCGGTTGAGTAGCGCAGGGTGGTGGCTACTATGGCGTGGAGAAGGATGCGATCTGTCTCTTCAAGAGTGGAGGGTCCGAATAGAGAATCAAGGGTCGTTTTCCTGTGCAGAATCGGGCACCATGTGTTGATGTGCTTGAAATATAGGTCTACCAGGGCATAGAGCAAGTCGTAAGGTGGAAGCTCTTGATCTGGTGTAGTTGAGGTCTGACTCTGGGCCATTGGAACGTCAGGCGAGTGGAGTTGCGTCTGGTTCGTGCCATAGTACTCTTGAGCCGCACTGCTTGGGTGGGACATGGCAGCCACATGGCTCGGAGGTGCGGGCATACTGCTCATGGGCATCTGCCCCTGAAATTCATGCATTGAAGGCGTCGGGGGAGGCATGCCAAACTCCATGGACTGCGTTGAGGGCGGATAAGTGGACGGCTTTTGCAAGAAGAGGGCAGTCTCAGCCTGTGGTGTCCTGATCGACTCTGACGGGCGAAACAAATTCGCGGTTTCTCGTGGAGTGCCGTGGTCACTGGGTAGACTTGGGTTGCTGTTCCGTATACTTGGCGCCGTGCCATTGTGTTGGCTGGAAGTCAGAGTTGCCTGAAGGATCTCGGCATGCGCTCTGAGGATTTCCTCGAGCTTATCCAGGCGTTGCTCAAGTTCCCGGCCGTAGCCTGCGCGAAGTCCAGGCTTCTTACGCTCCTTGTATTCGCAAAGAGCACCATTGCGACTACACCAGCCGCAGGAAGGTTGGCCACGGTCGCATTTTACCTGTAAAGCCGAGGTCGGTCAGCTGCAGCGCCCTTGCGTTTTCCGACGGATGCCTATAAGGCCGCAAATCAAAATGAATCACGCGGTGTACGCTCTGAGCTTGCCAACACTACAGTGGTAACGAAGGTACCACGACGGAGGATCGAGGAGAAACTGGGGACAGCAACTGTGGAGGTGGGTAAGGGGGAAATGGAGGGGAGCAAAAAAGGAAGCTGAAGTGGACGCAACGGTACCTTTCTTTGCTTACAGAGCTCGCACCTTGGAATTGGGTTGTTAGCTTCGGTATTTTGCTCGGAAGGCACATGCTCTGGAGACGGTGACATGGGGAAGACGGGGACGGCAGAGCACAAGGGGCATATCAGAGACAAGCAGGCGGGTAAGAGCAGGAATGAGGCGGCGAGGTGTGGGGGGGATATCAGACAGAGAGGCGAGGCAGGTATCCAGAAAACGGGCAAGGCTCTGACTTGGTTTAAACAAAGACAAAGCACAGTAAAGGTAGGGCAGGAAGGGCGGAGCAGAGCGAGTACGGGACGGCCAACCTAAGCAAGGTTGTTGTTGGGCAGTGACGGGATTGGGATAGGGATAGAATGGAGACAGGACGGAAGGAGAAGTAAGTGGACGGGCAAGGGGAATGGAACGGAACAGAACAGTGAATGACTTACGAGACAGATATGGGTCTCTTGCGCTTCCCAAGACGGGTAACATCCTGATCGTCCTGTTCGAGATCGTTTTCATCAGCGCTATGCAGCTGGTTGCCGTCGTCAGAGTCCTGGTCGTTCAGGGACTGGGTCTGGAATTGGGTCTGGAATTGGGTCTGCGACTGGTTCTGGTCCTGGTTCAGATTCTGGAGAGACTTGGTAGTGTTGGCTGCAGGCGGTGACCGGCTGCTGAGAGCGTGTCCGCCATTGTGCTGCATCCTCAGGTGCGCGGGTCGGATGGGCGACGCGACGCAGCGCAAGGCAGTCGTCGGGTGCGCGGGTGCAGTGCAAGGCAAGGCAAGACAAGGCAAGGCAAGATGCGTGGTTGGGTACGACGCGCGCAGCGAGGGCGGCAAATTCGCTGGAGTTGCAGGCGTTTGTGCGATTCGCAACGCAAACTTCGGGAGAAGCGTGGGAAGCTCGGGGTAATGTTGAGCAGAGGGTGGGAAAAAAAGGGCACAGGAACAGGAGGCTGGGGCGGAGGGCAAGAGGAGGCTCGGGGTATTTTGTTTTTCGTCCCACACGTGCCGCAGGCCGAACAGAAGGAAGAAAATGATGTGACAACCCCGGACGGCAGCAGTGGACAGACAGACAGACAGACAGACAGACAGGCAGGCAGACAAACGGACAGGACAGGGAATGGAATGGCGGCGAGGGGAAGGTGGATGGGGGGAGGGAATTCGGGGGAGGGGAAGCGAAGCGGAGAGGCCCGCGAGGGGTGCGGAGGTGAGTGTGGAGGCGGAGAAGAAACGGGCGCCTCGGATTGGACAGACTCCAACAGATGGAATGCCAAAACTCCTGGGTACGGTGTACCTACGCGGTAAGCAAACTGTGGAGGCCACGCGGACAGAATGTGGAGGTGGCTTGAGATCCGTGATCTAGCGGCTGCGCCAGGCCGAGGCAAGGAAATTCCATT
Organism: Colletotrichum sp. SAR11_239; assembly: GCA_025328985.1. Lineage (NCBI taxonomy): Eukaryota > Fungi > Ascomycota > Sordariomycetes > Glomerellales > Glomerellaceae > Colletotrichum > Colletotrichum sp. SAR11_239. The sequence continues at coordinate 22,333 of JAKMWZ010000367.1, read as the reverse complement.
GCCTACCTACGACCACACTGCAGTAGCATACCCGCAAATGGCAGGCTCCACGTGATCAATCACGACATCTCCGCCGTGTGCGATCCGCCGGCGCCGGGCAGACCTGGACGGGAGTCGTGGTGCGGAGACGGCTACCGCCGGCCTCCCAAGTCGGGCTGCGACCGGACCTGGAGTCCTCCGCAGTGGAGGAAAGCACCTGTTGATGCCTCAGGAGAAGCAGCCTATTCGTAAGGTACCCAAAGCTCCCGGACTAGATCTCGGGCAGAGCTGTCCCATTCCCCGAATGCCAATTGTCACGAGACCATGGCTGGGATTCGTACGGAACAGAGCTCACCCGAATTGACTCTGAGGTGAGAGCAACGTGGCTCGGCCTTTCCCGTTCCACGCAACCCAACCAGGATTGCTGTCGTCGACCCAGAGACGCAGACTCATCCGCCATCGCCTTCCGCAAGCCCAGTTATACATTGAAATGTCCGATTGGCGAGCGCCTGCAGGGCATTTAGTCGAGCCTTGTGCTACTTACTCGATTGAGTTCGTTGTTGGTCGAGCAGAGAAGCTTGTGTTCCATGCCGTGTTCCATACCGAACCCGGCGCGTCTTGCATCCGCCGGAACGACATCAACCTGGCTGGTCATATCCTTCGAGTTGCTGCCCACGCCAGCAGTTGATCGGAGCCCGGCCGACGCACGGAGAGGGAAGGACTCCATACCTACCTAAGCACACTGCAGTGGAGGTAAGGAGGGTCCTTCGTGCCCTGAGCGTACGCTGGAGCTTCCGAACCCCCATGCCGAGTCTCAATGGATTCCGCCTGTCGGGACATCTGACACCGATCTCCAAAAACCTTCCCGTCCACCGCTCACTACCTTACCTCAGTCAGTGAGGCAGCACGAGCTGAGTCCACGAGACTCTCGGCCCAGCCATGCCTTGTTTACCCCCACTAACCTGATCATGTTGCCGTTGCCGGTTTTGCCCAGTTGCTTCTTGCCTGGCCGCCTAGGTTCCGTCGTCTGATAAGCTGTCTCCTGTTTTTTTTTTTTATCCCCTCCCTTGGTATTCAGCTCGGCTTGTCTGTTTCGTAAGCCCGCCCGCATACCGCATGGCGACTTCCTCCAATTATTCTTAAAAAGACGCTGGTGTATTTCTCTTCCCCTCACATCTTCTTCCCCCCTCAATCGCTTTTCTTCAACCGCATCGTGGCTCTCGTCATTGTCCCTGCAGCGCGTCACTCCCTCTTCACCACCACTTCCACCTCCTCAGCAAGAGCCATACAGTGAGTGACACAATGGCGTCCGTGAGGTCATTCCCGTCCATCAAGGAGATTCGGACCTTCGTTATTGGCGGCGTCGGCTCCGGAGGCGACTACCACAATGTAAAGGGCGGCCACTGGTAAGCTTCCCACCACGTCGCTCCGACTGCAGCGGTACGACGTGTCACAGAAGCGCGACTGACACTGATTTTCAACAGGTTGATTGACAGCCCCATCTCCACGCCTTGCTCGCGATGGGAGCAATACCGCAATTCCAGAACGAGTTGGGGCATCAACGTCCTGGGCTCGTTTCTCGTCGAGATTGAATCTTCAGATGGCACCGTTGGAATTGCTACTGGCTTTGGAGGTAAGATGGGTGTATTCGCAACGCCTTTCTTGGGCGAGACGACGGAGAAACTGATTTGCTAATACACGACGCACAGGTCCTCCGGCTTGCTGGCTCGTCCATCAGCACTTCGAGCGCTTCCTCATCGGTGCCGATCCACGCAACACGAACCTGCTGTTCGAGCAGATGTACCGAGGCTCCATGTTTTACGGCCGCAAGGGTCTGCCCCTCGCCGTCATTTCCGTCATTGACTTGGCCATTTGGGATTTGCTGGGCAAGTTGAGAAATGAGCCTGTCTATAGACTGATCGGTGGTGCCACCAAGGAGCGACTCGATTTTTACTGCACCGGTCCTGAGCCGGCTGCGGCCAAGGAGATGGGCTTCTGGGGCGGCAAGGTTCCTCTCCCATACTGCCCAGACGAGGGACACGTTGGGCTGAAGAAGAACGTCGAGTTCCTGCGCAAGCACCGTGAGAGTGTCGGCCCCGACTTCCCCATCATGGTGGACTGTTACATGAGTCTGAACGTGCCCTACACAATCGAGATTGCGAAGGCGTGCGAGGACCTTAACATCAACTGGTGGGAGGAGTGTCTGTCCCCCGACGATACGGACGGCTTCGAGCAGATCAAGCGGGCACACCCGACCATCAAGTTCACAACGGGCGAGCACGAGTACTCACGGTTTGGGTTCCGCAAGCTTATCGAGGGCCGCAACCTCGACATCATCCAGCCCGACGTCATGTGGCTGGGTGGCCTGACAGAGCTGCTCAAGGTTTCGGCGATGGCGTCCGCCTATGACATTCCTGTTGTTCCTCACGCCAGTGGCCCGTACAGTTACCATTTTGTCATCTCACAGCCCAATACGCCATTCCAAGAGTACCTGGCCAACTCCCCAGATGGCAAGAGCGTGCTTCCCGTGTTCGGTGATCTCTTCCTGGACGAGCCCATTCCCACCAAGGGATATCTTACAACGGCAGACTTGGATAAGCCTGGCTTTGGCTTGACGTTGAACCCCGCCGTGAGGTCAAAGTTGATTCCAGGCAAGGCGCTGCTCAGCACCAACATCGTAAGAAACTAGCTACCTACCCACATGCGATTGTATGAAGACTAACAGTAAGATAGGAGAGGCCTTTGAAGACGGCAGAGGAGCAGGCGGCTGCGAACGTCACGAATGGCGCTTGAAGTACAAGGAGAGAATAGAGGCTCACGGCATGCACGGTCATGAAATATAGAGGCGAACGGTGGTGGAGTGCTAAGTACTGTCCTCGGCGGGGAGCCATTGCAAACGAGACCCTTGGGACAGTGCCGCAACCAGCGGCCATGAATACTCTCATAATGCTGTAGCAATGGAATGAATTGGATGTTAATGTCGGCTCACTGTGTTCTTCGTTCCCTATGCCTTCGGTCTCTGCCGAATTTGACATCAGAAGTGTTACTTGATCTGGACGGCCAGCAGCAGTCTAACCATGGCAGTGATTACGTGGTTGAGAGAGATGATATCCATTATCGGGACACCCGAAGGGCATGACGCACCGGAAAATCCGAGACAGGCGATGAATAAATGGCGTCGGGTCGCCCAAGGTCGCGGAGCAAAGGCCGTGTCAGCGGCGTGGACGTTGTTAGAACGAGGGACTCCCGACTGTGCTTGGTGGGGTTGGCTCGCTGTAATGAGGCCCGAGGACGCGGGGTGAGTGACTAGGTAGAGAACGGACACAGCTCGTGGTGGGTCCATGGTGGGGGTTTTAAGGGGCTGACGGTGCAGTGAATGGAACCTGACATAAGGTAGGTACGGTACCTAAGGTACCTAGGCACCTTATGGAAGTGATCTGGGGGAAGGGACACTGGAATAGACGGGCTGTGTGCCTGGGCACCTCAGACACCTTCCGGGGACGGCACTATCTTACCTACCTTAGGTAAGGTAGGCTGAGTAGGTAAGGTAGGTAAGGTAGCCCGGTAGCCTTGATGATGCTTTCTGACGGAAAGACACGATGCCTGCGCATCCTTTGCTACCCACCTACCTACCTACCTTAAGGTGCATTCCTACTGGCAATAAAGATTACCAAAAGTCCCGACCTGCCTCACCTAAGTTTAGGCACCTAATTAGTACCTACCTTACCTTAGCTTACCTATCTTACCTTGTATACCAACTTGGGCATCGTGACTCGGTTCGTCGGTGCTCCAAAGAACCGGCCTCGCTGCACATTAACCCCTCGTGCTCCTCCCGCGTCTCCGCCTCCTCCACCGCCGTCACCCACACCACCACACGATCGTCCGCAGCTACAAATACTCTGCCAGCCAGCCACTCGTCCACCCGTGTCGGAACGTACACGCTTCGATCGAGAAAAGACAGCCGGAAGAGAGTCAACGAACCATCTTGCGCGCCATCAATTTGAAGTAGGCTACGATCGATCTTGTCTAACCCCTCCGGCTTCTCCTCACCCGTGTCGCCGTCCCCTCGCCGTCGAACCAACTAAATCCTCCGACACCCTTGCCGCCCAAGACAACCCCGCACCCGACATAAAATCAACCTCACCTCCTCCAGCTTCTGTGCGACGTCCCGGACTACTGCGCAGGCAATTGACATCAATATGGCTCCAACCAACCTTCTCGCCGGCAAGACCGCCATCATCACTGGGGGTACCACCGGTATAGGACGTGCCATCTGTCTTGAATACCTCAAACAAGGAGCCGATGTGGTCGTCAACCACCTGGGCCTTGAGAAGGACCAACCTCATCTCGATTCTCTCGAATCCGAGGCAGCTTCTTTGAGAACGGCGAACCCCAACGCCGGACGCTTCGCTCATCAAGTGGGTGACGTTCGCGAGCCCGAGACCGCCGCCCAGCTGGTGGCTCTCGCTGTTAAGCACTCGGGCAACGGCCGCCTCGACGTCTGTGTCTCTAACGCTGGCATCTGCACCTTTGCCGAGTTTCTCGACTTGACGCCAGACCTCTTTACCAAAACTGTCCGCACCAACCTCGACGGTGCTTTCTATGTCGTACAAGCTGCTGCTCGCCAGATGAGCCAGCAGTCGCCCCCGGGAGGCAGCATCATAGGCATTTCATCCATTTCTGCCCTCGTCGGTGGCGGTCTGCAAACACATTACACTCCCACCAAGGCCGGTGTCCTCAGTTTGATGCAGAGCACCGCTGTTGCTCTGGGCAAGCATAAAATTCGCTGTAACGCGTTGCTCCCTGGCACCATCAAGACCCAGCTGAACGATGAAGATCTCTCAGATGATGCCAAGCGCACATACATGGAGTCCCGCATTCCTCTGGGCCGCACCGGAGTGCCGTCCGACCTTGCCGGCCCGGCCGTCTTCTTGGCCTGTGAAGAGCTCAGCGGTTATGTTACCGGTGCACAGTTACTCGTTGATGGCGGCCTCTTCGTCAACCTTCAATGAGCGCCATGACCCCTGACCTGTTCGGGTTTCCATTTTAGTGTTTGGTATCGGGGAATCCTGCCCGAAGGTATCGTAAAATAGGAATGAGGAATGAGGCATATTGCAAGACGAATGAGGGATAAAAGGGAGATGCACACGCAGCTCGCACGCGAAGGCGCTTTGGCTACTACCTGCCGGCCTAGCCTGCGTTGCCCATTATCATGGGTGAAACGCAGCTCCAAGGATGGATGGATGTATGATTGATTATTAGCAAGTGAGCGGCGTCTCCCAGAATCCACCTTCGTGCTCTGGCCATCCAGTCACGCCAGCCCATTGGAACCATGACCCTCCATTATTCCCTCGTGGAGCCCCTCAGCCTCCTTGGTGTCTGCAGAGTAGTAGTACCATGGGCTCCTGGTACTTGTTTCCCTCCTCTCATTCTCGCCTGTCGTTGTCCATGCTGTTTTCTGCCCAACGAGCTGCAGCAGGCGAATAGGATCTGGCTGAAACATGCAGCAGGTTTATGAGGAATGACAAGGCCCGTATGTCCAAACTGTCTCCGGTGGACTTACGGCAGACAAAAATGGATGGCAAGGGGAGTTGCAAGGGGGGGCGTGCATATAAGTACAGAGACGGCGGACGGTGACGGCATCACAATGCGAATGGCGAGTAGCGCGCGTGGTGGCAGCGGGACGCGATAGCGATAGCGCCGGACCATGGCCTGTTTCTGTTCGGCCAACGTCCTGCCTCGTCTCGGCAAAGCTGACCGATGGCGTAGCTACGCAGGAGAAGACGGCGAGGCGCAGGAAAACAGAGAGACAAAAGGCTATGGATGATAAAACGCGCATCAAGAGGTCGTCCCAAGCCTGTGAGAATGCCCACCATGCCCACCATGCCCACCATGCCTTGCCTGCCTGCGGCCTGCCTGCCTGCCCACCCTACTTGACCTTACCTCGCGCAGTGAGCCTGCAATGCGTCGCACATGTCGCTGGGAACGCAGTGGATACTTGGGGAATGTGTCGAATTGACCAACACATACTGTACGAGTCGAATATTTGGCCACATGCTTCATTGTCCCGTTGCCTATGCTCCATTGTCCCTCGTGCCCTCCCACTCCTCGGACCCCAAGAGGAGATACTGTGCGTATTGCGCCCGTCCCTCAACAGGGAGGGTGGGAGCAGCCAGTTCACCCACAAATGTTGATGAGGGACAGACCGCGGAGCGACGTGCCCGTGGCGGCGGGTACAACGTATGTGGATGGCCTGGAGATGTTGTGGATTTGTGGTCCTGTTCGCAATGACATGGAGAAGCCGCAACGAGACGTCATTCGCCGAGTCAGTCGCTGTTAGCCCAGATACGTTGGCAGGAAAACGGCCTTCTGTGGGCAGTTGCCAAGGACCAGCATTGCTGGACTCTCGAATCGACTTTTTTCTTCAAGGCCATGCCAGCCGTGCTTAATTAGCAGGCAGTGAGACAAGCCCTGTCATGCGGAACCGGTATCAGAAAAACCGTACCTTAGGTAGACACGCCCGAGGCCTTCCGGGCCCGACCCCCTTTCCAAGCGCCCGGTTCATTGCCGCCACAAGCGCATTACCTAAGCCAGCCGATGGTGCGGAAGTTCCTTCGGCCCGTCTTGCGGAGCCCTCCTGGTCCAATCACCCGATAATCCGGCCTGTCACATCGGTTTCTGAACCCTTGTCTGTACACTAGTGTCTCGAGTCGGTATCCATCAGTCTGACGTCACTGCGGGCTCTCCGGACCCGCTCTGATGGAGCCCGCTTGGCCACCACACGGCCAGAACTCTCACGTCGAGGCCTGCGCTACGTATACACTTTTCCAATCTTCCTGACACCGACGCCCTCGCTCTCACCTCATGGTGCGATTGCATTCTCGCATTTGTGGACCACAATCTGTGCTATCACGGCAGGTTGCTGGCACCATCCCTGTAACGTCTAGGCGTATCGCAAGGAACGATCGATAAGGAGCAGCACCTGGATCCAATAGGAGCCATGGAAGGGGAAAGGATGGGAGGAGGGGGAGGGGCAGTGGAGGGGCATCCTCAGTGTTCTCTGCCCTTTTCAGGTGAGAGGCATCACACAAAACCTGCACCGATGTACCATTTGTACTACCTAGACACAAGGTGGCGGGGCATATACTTTGAAAGATACCGGATCAAACTCCTGGCTGTCTTTACCTTTCGTTGGCCCGAGGCGTCCTTCTCTCTGACTGCGTGTCGCTTCTTCTCTCGCTTCCCTTGTCCATCTTGGATGTCCCTCCCTCATCATTGCTGTTTTTGGCTGACCATGCCGCAAGCCGCAGCACCCGTCCGAAAGTCTTGAAAGTTTGCTTATTTCAGGGTCCAACGGGCGTGATGGCGGCTTGCATGTGCACTCGCCAAGGCCGCTTCGGAAAGGCGATCGCTGCCGCATCAGTCCAGTTATCATCATCCCTCTCGGGACATTTCGAGGGCCTCTCCTTGCTTCTCGGCGGAACCTTTCGCAGCCGCAACGAGGAACCAGAAAGCCAAGTCTCCACCATGACGGTTGGCAAACTGGGGCCGGATGGAGCCTCGTTCACCATGCTCTCTCTCAAACTGCCATCTTGGTTGGCGGCTCGCTGGGTGACTCGCTCATTTCTTTGCCCGGCCCAGCCTTTGCGCCGACCCCAATGTGAATCTCACCGCCGTCGCTCCGCTTTGTGCCCACGTTTCTTTGCTTTCAAACAGGCGCACACACACGCAGGATACTTTGGAGATTGGGCACTGAGCCTATTCTAAACATGTACTGCTGTATCCTGTAGGAATCAGAATTCTCACCACCAGGTAAGGTCCTTGTGTCTCCCTCAGTGGAGCACTCAGGTCTAGGATCCAAAAAAACTTCTCATGCTACTTCGCCTCCACGTATCCACGGACCATGCACGACTCAAGAAACTCATCCCAGGGGTATCAGTCAACAAGGGCCTGCGTTTGCCTGGTTTTTGCGGAGACATCCACACGTTGGAAAGAGAGTGCTCCAGAAAGAGAGGTCAGCTATTAGAGTGAGACGTCAGCGTCAAGTCAAGATGCTCTCATACCTGGACTATATAAGCCGGTGGTTCCCAGGACGCATTCTCAAGATGGTGCTTATTGTTGCTTCATCATCTACTTTTCCGATTCATCAGCGCTTTTGACCGCTATTTATCTTTGAAAGATTAAGCTTGGGTGCATTCTACTACTCATCACCTCACTTGATTGCGCACCAGGAAACTAGTCTGCTCCCTCCGTGTTCGACTCCCCTCATAACGGTTATAAAACATGGCTCCCAACCACCGAGCTTCGTCCACCGGCAGCTTCATTGAAAGCATTGTCGCAGCCCGCAAGGAACTGGACAATCTTGCTCTAAGCACTCCCGAATCCTCTCTGGATGGCTCCGCCGGCGGCTCTGCTGGATCATCAGCTCTGGGTAGCCCTGCCGGCGCGCTGTCACCAGTCACGCCCACAATCGACGCCCCTGTCGCTGACAGCTTTGCTTTCGCCTTCGACATCGACGGTGTCCTCATTAGAGGAGGTCGGGCAATCCCCGAAGCAGTTGAGGCGATGAAGGTGTTGAATGGCGACAACGAATACGGTATCCAGATGTAAGTTGTCACCCCGCCCACATCGCACGGCCCCACTTGTATCCGCCGCATCGTGGCTTTTCTGCTCGCCAATGATGGATGCTAACATGCACGTCTAACAGTCCGTACATCTTCCTCACCAATGGCGGTGGTAAGACGGAAGAAGAGAGATGTGGTGATCTGTCTAAGCAGATGCAGATCGACATTTCACCAGCGCAGTTTATCTGCGGCCACACTCCCATGAGGGAAATGGCCGAGCGCTTCAACACTGTCCTTGTTGTTGGCGGTGAGGGCGAAAAGTGCCGAGAAGTTGCAGAGGGCTATGGCTTCAAGGATGTCATTACACCCGGAGACATTATCAAGCATAACTCCGCAACAACCCCCTTCCGCAAGCTCACTCAGGACGAACTTACAAATTCTCGCGAAAGAGATTTCACGGATGTCACCATTGAAGCCATTTTTGTCTTCGCTGATTCCCGAGACTGGGCTGGCGACATTCAAATTATGCTGGATCTCGCCATGTCCAAGGGAGGCCGTCTCGGTACTCTGAGCGAAACTTTCGACGAGGGCCCACCGATCTACTTCTCTCATAACGATATCGTCTGGTCTGCTGCCCACGATAATGTTCGTCTTGGTATGGGCGCTTTGCGCCGCATGTTGGAGGTCATTTTCCGCGACGTTACCAAGAAGAAGGGCAAATTGCACACCCACGCTTTCGGCAAGCCCCAGGTCAGTACCTTCGAGTTTGCAACGAGATTGCTGCAGCAATGGCGTCGTCAGCAACACGGCTTGGACGCACCTCCCGACACCGTCTATTTTGTTGGTGACACACCGGAGAGTGATATTCGGGGCACCAACGCCTACGATGAGCATGCGGACAATGAGTGGCACAGCATCCTCGTCAAGACCGGTGTCTACCAAGATGGTACGGAGCCGGCTTACAAGCCCAAGGCGACTGTCGATAACGTCCTAGACGCTGTGCGCTACGGCATCCAGCGCGAGATCCGCAAGAGGGTTGTCACATCGCTGAGAAAGGACATTCTCGGTGAAGAGGAGTGTTTGAAGGCTCTTCAGTCGAAGGACAGCGCCGTTTTCACTCCTCTCGAGGAGCGTAACCAGCCAATTCTGGGCTAGCGTAGTCATGTGAACTTCGTCTCAAGACTTTGTTTGCTAGCGAGCCACTTCCTTCCTTTTCTTAGTGTTGGGGTTAAGAGTTTAGGGTATTTGTTTAGTTCGGGGGAAAATTGTGATACCACAGGCGTTTTCCAATCAACGAGGTACATGACCGCAATCTAGAGTTGCGAGACTAGCTACAGCAGAATACACGATACACAGGCGCCATTTGACGCCGAGGGATTTGAGCACTTGAACCTGTACAACCATCATGACACACTTGGCTTGATTTTCGCGCCCAGCACCTGGCAATTATCGCCAAGCTTCGAAATGCTTGTTTATGGCACGATTAAGGAGGTCCCTGAAGCTAACTCATCTCTTGGCCAGCTTCGTTACAATTTTTCACGCCGCTGCCGAACCATGTACATGGTGATTGATTGGCTTTGGGGGACATGAAAGGTAATAAGACGGGATTGAGATGCCGAGAGGGATCTGGTCCTACCCGTTTGGGCCGATGCCTAGCCTGCGCATCTCCGTCATGCTGCGGCCTCGCGCGGCGCCGTGTTGTTGTAATACATGCCAAGTCCGGCCGGTGTTGGCGTTGGTGCATGTCCCCCCCCCCCTTCGGCTACCTGGGCCGCCGATCCCTTTCCGCTCCGTGTTTTCCAAGTACACCAGCTCCGAGGTAACATGACTTGGAGTGCTGCAACGGTGGGTTGTTGTAGTAGGGTTTGTCTTCATATGCAAGTGGAACATGTGGGTATGGTGGGTTCAGAGATGTTGGTCAAGACACAGAAAGAGAGCATCCTGAGCATGTCCTTAAATGTGCAATGTAGCACGTAGTTGCAGATGTAGTTGCATTGGACATTACGAGAAGCATGCTCGCTCCACTCGCATCTCCTCTTTTGTCTCCTCCTCCGCATCCTCCACGGCCCCATCACTTTTAACTGTTTCCAGTCGTCATTGCATTGCTGTGGTGAGATTCGGGTGCATGAGGAAAGGATTCCGTGAAGGTAAAGCTTCCCCACCTCGCAGAGGCAACCCACAGTGCCGCGTCAACGGCTTCTTGACGCCTTTGGCGATCGCTGATGGCCTCCTCTGCGCTGCACGCGATGGAGAACCCGGGAACGTTGGCGCGTTCGACATCCAGCCAGCCTCTCCAAGCGGCCACTATGTCGCCGGCTCCGATGGCTCCGATGACCACAGTCCCCCACAACTCGCGTGCGCCGCTATTGTGCTTGCCGTAGAATATCCATTGCTCGGCCGCAGCGACTTGATCCCTAAGTTGGTCTGGGGAAATGCGCTTTGGATCGGCAGGGCCATTGGTGCTGCCGGTGATACCACGGCGCGCCGGACGCTGAACGTACACGTGACGGATGTCGTCGACACCGCAGCAGAGGCGTGTTACGTCAAAGCGGCCTTCTGTGTCGAAGATGAGAACCGTCTTGCAGTGGGGCGCGGACACGAGGCCCGACACAAGCCGGTAGATGAGCGGGAGTTGACGGCCGGTGACGGCGAGAGGAATAGATTGTGTAGCACGAAAGTTCTTGACGGCGAACGCATTCAGGAGTGGGATGGGAAAGAAATTAGGTCGATTCTTCCTTTTCGTGGGGTTGACGGGCTTGTGTTCTGCGCTGAAGACGTCCAAGACCTATCGAAACAAAGTCAGCTGTATGACGATGACAAATGTGCGAAAAAGAGATCTGCTGTGACATGCCGAACGGAGCCTGGTGATGGTTTGATGCAAATAGCCTGGGGGTTGAGGTGTGTGAGTGGTGAGCTGTCTGGCTCCTCCACGGACCAAAAGTTTGCGTCCGCCGACCCCCCAAAACACCGACCCCATCCACCGTCCACCATTTACTCAACCTCACCAGTCCAGACTACTTATCGCCTCTCATCTTGTGGCACACCAACCTGTTCTAGCGTGGTCTCTTTGGCGTCGCCCAAGAGCCTCCTGCCCCTCATCGAGAGCCGCGAATACTTTTTCTTGTCCAGATATTTCTTCATCCTTGCAGTTGGTTTCGACGCCGCCTCTGCAGCCGAGATGACCCCGCCCTGCCTTGTTTTCGATGCGTCGGATTTGCCGCGACATGTGCAGGCGGACCTGAGAGGCAAAAAGCGCAAGCTTGAGAGGGGTGCTGATGTCGATTTGTCCAAGTGCGCGTTGCGGGCGATGACGCAGTTTAGATGCACCGTCAAAAACCCCGACCGCAGAGACAGCCCCATTGGATGTTGGCCTATCATGCGGGTTTTCCGGCAGTAAGTCCGTTCCCAACTTTGTTCTACTTGGCGAATCTCATGCGGCACGAAATCGGCGATATGATTCATTCCCATGGCATGCTTAAGATTACTGAACATTACCTTCAATAGATGCCAGGATAAGAAGGGTACATTTACTGTTGAAACCACAGCATGGGAAGGGCTGAATGCTGGACCCAAAGATGGGCACACCAATACTTTGGGCTTGCGCAGTACAGACGTCCGCCAGGGCCATGGCAGAGAGGGAAATGGTGACCAGCGGACGTATCATGAATGGCCAGAGTTGTGGGAGAAATAAAAATGTTCAGGTGCTGGAAAAAGGCAGGCGATCCAAAAGCTACGAACAGAATTCACGGCCCCTTTAAGACATGAAGTCCTTGGGAGCTTTGTATGTTAGACGGACTTTTGAGTTTTTCGTCTTTTGAGGCATTGGTGACAGTATCATGTTCGCGACAAGCAGCACGTCTGACTGAGCGCCTCACACGCCTCGCAGCAATAATTTCTGCACGTCACGCCATTGAACCGTTGCCCTCGACGTAAGAATAGTTCTCGACTCGATTTGCTGGCGTGTATGGTACAATCGGGGTCGGTTGACCAGCTGATGAAGCCCGTATCTTGTCTATAACCACGAATGCTCTCTCAATCCCATCGCTAATCGAAGAAAGTGCCCTCGTTTTCTGCCGCCACCGCAGTCAATCGTCGTCGTTGTGGTCATTTACTGCTTCTGGCCACGAGCCTCGGCCTTCTGCTGCTCCAACTTGGCGTAATAGGCATCGCGAGCGTTCGTGCGAGGCATGTGGAAGCCGTACCTGACATACGGTTAGTTCGAGCATGTTTGCGTGAAGCATCGGGCGAATATAATCCGGTGTTCGCATACCAGTAGACGTTGGCCATAGCAAAGCCGAGACCTGCGAGTAAGTTAGGATACTGGTCCGAAGGGTGGGTGACTGCTGGGTAGCGAGCGCATCGATGCATATCCCGAGGATGGCCCATGAAGGAGCGCAATGGGGCGGCGCAATTCCAGCTGCGGACCAAAAGAGGTTTCGGGGAGAACTCACCAAGAGCGATGCCAAGGTCGAGGACCAGGTTGCGTCGCAGCATCTGTTGTCCGCTGTTAGCCAACAACTGTTCATGCTCCGTAGGCCCGGCGACTGCGGCTCAAGGTGCTCAATTGATTCGGGAAACGTACGCCCGTGATGGGCTTGACAGCAGTAGTGCCGGCCATTGTGATGCGGAGTTGAGTGGGAGTTGTGAGGGTCGATTGAGCCGATATTTCGTGTATCCGAGGGTGCTTTGGTGATGCTCAAGTCCTCGGGTAGCTCGAATGGTCTGATGAATTCGCGCGATGGAGTCATCACGTGATGTCAAATTCTCCCCATCCGTAGGTGACTTGTTCCTGACCTTCCCGCACTTCTCACATTACCTAAGCCAGGCAGGCCTGGGTCTTTGAATCCCCCTCCATCTGGTTGGCTGCTGTTTGGCGTCATCGTATCCTTACATAAGCGTCCGTGTTCCTGGCTCGGTGCAAACGGGTCAACTCCGGCTAAGGACTAAGGTAGATCCACAGAACGACGGCCCGCATTGGCCCGGGCGCAACTCTCTGCATATCAGATGTTCTGATCTAGCAATTTTCTGCAGGAACGGGAATGGCGACGTAGGATTGCTGGTTTAACGTCCAGCAGACACAACAGCAGCCATGAACATCCATCTCCCTGCGAGGAGATTAACCTCTTCCGGTCAGTTTCGAGGATTATGTGTTCCGTTCGTGAAGTTGCTACTTCGACATGGCACTGGCGGATCGACCAGCTAATCTCTATCGTCCATTAGCTTCTTCAACCCTTCAATCCATCGCACGACCAACGAGGCCTCTTATTCTTCCCTTGCGCCCGGCCACTCAAGTTCGAAGCAAATGGGGCTTCTCTGGCATGTTCGGCCGCAAGAAGAGCAATCCTGTTGAGGATTCCTTCAGCGGTGGCCAGAACCTTAACGACCCCAAGATCCGCGAGCAATTCGCCAAGAAGCAGCAGGCTTCGCTTTCCAATTCTATTTTCGAAGAGGAAGTTGAGGATGCTGTCGCCGAGGGCGGAAAAACTGCCCCCGGGATGCAAAGCTCTGTGAAGACGGCAGAAACTATGTCGTACCGGGTTGACCCCGACCCGCGAGCTCGTCTACGATGGGAGAGGAAGAAAGTCATCCAGATGGTTCGTCGCAACGGCCGCGTCAGCCGCTCTGAGCGCATCGCCCAGACGGAGAAGGAGCTCCAACATAAGAGTCCCTTCCTGGAGACCAGCGTCAAGAAACTTGTGCACCTAGCTCGTCAAGTACAGGGCAAGAGTGTGGATGAGGCGATTCTGCAGATGCGATACTCGAAGAAGAAGATGGCCCGGGAGGTCAAGTATCAGCTCGAAGAAGCTCGAGATCTGGCCATCGTCAGCCGCGGCATGGGTCTGGGTAAATCACATGATCCAATCAAGATCGAGACCAAGGACGGCAAAGCTTTGAGAGTCGACAACTCATCGAAGCTCTACGTCGCGGAGTCTTGGGTGGGAAGAGGACCCTGGAGATCCAAGTCGATGGACTACAAGGGACGAGGCAGATTTGGCATCATTCAATCACCGTCAACTAGTAAGTCCCGACCCGGTTCAGGCCCTTTATCGACGTTTATCTTCTTCATGTGGGCTGACCAAGCCATTTTTAGGCATTTCTGTCGTGCTGAAGGAGGAGAAGACGAGACTACGCGAGCACAACGAGAGAGAGGCGAAACAAGCGCGGAGGAAGCCCTGGGTCCACTTGCCTGATAGGCCGGTGTCTGCGCAAAGACCCTACTACTCTTGGTAGACACTTTTCACTGTGGCTACAAAACTCCCAGTCTTGATGTCTAAAGTCGATTGGTCGACAGAGCGTGCAACACCACTCTCTGGAATTGTAAGAATATGTACAATGAAAGATGCCATGGAAACCATAACGCCATATTTTTTCCCGGCTGTAGCCGTGATGTCGCATGTGTATGCGAAGCAAATCGAACTCCTAATTGGTATAATCGCGAGCAAGCTAGGCACCACGCTCCACACCGCACCCTACCTACGCCGTACACCAAACAATCGTCAATCGTTAATCATAATGTGCTGCCGGCCGCAATCACCAAACGTCTTGTACGCCAGACGGTGTTTTTGTCAAGGCATCTACCACAGCTTGGCCTGGCACAAGCCCAACTACGATCTCCGTGCCATCCCCGTCATGTTGTGACGAGTACTGTTCGGACAAATGAACGAGTGGCGGTGGAGGGTAAAAGGATAAGCCACTCAGATCATCCGTCTCGGGGACTGGCGTGGAACCATATCTTCATACCTTCGAGACCGCATTTCCAGCTCCGAGTAATTCTTGCCAGTCATGCCCACAATGCCGTAGTCTCTCCCAGAGCCTGGCATCGGTCCTGAGATCTGCATGGAACGTGTCCTGTTCTGCGGCCTTCTCACTAAGAGGTAGAGAGCAAGGGCGATTGCAAGGACGCCCACGCCAGCGCCAACGCCAATTCCAATCTTCGCTGGCACTGAGAGGCCTGCAGTGTCATTGGAGAGCTTTCCTGAATCGCTCTCTGAGGCGGATCCGGATTGCGAGCCCTGGGAACCTGTCGAGGTCGAAGTAGTTGACTTGGTGGTTGATTTGGTAGATGTTGACTACAAAGATGTAATGTCAGTTGTGTCAGCCTTTCTGCGGCTTCAGGAGGGATTTTACCATGGTTGTGGGCGCAGGAGTTGAGACTTGCGTAGTCTGGGCAACCTCAGAGATCGCCTTGCTTGTTGCATCTGCCGGTGCCGAGTTGACGGGTTGGGACGAGGGTTTCTCTGCACCGTTTGTTGCGACAGTAGCCGCTGGTTGAGCTGGCTCGGATGATGCTTGGGCTGGTGCGGGCGTGGTAGGTTGTGGCGGCGGCGAGGAAGCCGGCTGGGATGCAGGCGGTTGTGTCGACGCAGGAGGAGCCTGGGTCGCAGCTACGCCGTCATGTTAGTGATCGCGTTGCTTACTCTGTAGATCCAAGGGGCATCATACTTGCACAAAGAGATGTAACGTAATCGTTCACCTTGGTAGCGACGTCGGCGCCGCAAGACTGGGATGCACAGTCACGAACGCCAAACACAAAATCTTGTTGCTTGCAAAGACAAGAGTTGTCCTGAGATGCGCAGCCAAATCCCTTTGCAATGACAGTGTTGACACATGAGATCTAAGAACTTGAGTTAGTTGAAAGTACAAGCATAAGGAACATGTCATTCCAGTCGACGAGTCTCAGCCACGATCATGCTGAAGAATCGAAGCAGCATTTTCGAGGCTGGGTATGACTTTAAAAAAGGACTTACACCACATGGCGGTAACGAGTCTAGCTGCGCGTGAGCAGCACCGAGAAGAACGACAGAAGCCGTGGCCTGAAGCCAGATACGACGCCTCATGATGGCACGGGGTAGCAGAGGTGAAGTCTGGCGAAGGGTATAGAGGAACGAGGGCGTGACGGAGTGTTTGAACGGCTGAGAAATACAGCCTGGCCTGTGGGAAGTGATGAGACACTGGTGTGTGTATGACCAGACCCGTCACAGCGTCACACAGCAGCTCATGGTCTGTCTTGAATCTGAAGTGGTAATCTCGGAGCTGAGCTGCCCAGACTTGGAGGTGTTGGTGGCGTGTGAGGGCGTCAACGTGGCGAGGCAAGCCCCAAACACGCAGGGGCACGTTTCGAGGAGCCAAGAAAAGAAATAACGAGACAGCAGCTGGCAGTCCAAGTCGAGAGAGGGACGAGAGGACGAACAGGGACAGACGATATCGACAGGTAAGGAGTAGACAGGTGTCTGGAATAATGAACGACGGTTCAAGTGGTCAGTCGCAAGGCAGTTGTATGTCGAGGGCGGGCGGTCGAATGAGGGATAGACGAGTCAGACCGGGCGAGGAGAGAAGAAGTCTGACAGAAGCTGGAAGGAGAAGGGCTGGCCAAGACAAGAAACGAAGGCCAAGGCCAGGCGGGAAGAATGGAAAGAGAGGAAAAAGAGGCGCCCGGCGGGGTGGAAGCGAACGTATGTGAAGAAGCACAAGAAGAAGTTAAGAAGAGAAGAACAGAGGCAAGGTTCCGAGAGGGAACAGGGCCAACCGCAGAAAGAGAAGGAGATAGAAGGGAAGAAGCCGGTAAATGAGGCCCAGGAATTGAGAAGGGAGGGCAGAATGGGGATGGAGGGAGGGATATCGACATGTTAAAAAGGAACACTGGAGGAAGGGACTAGACGAGGAGTGGACGGGGGCCGCCTGCGCCTGCGCCGTGCATTCAATTCTCCTTACTTCACCTTCCTTACCTTGCCCACCTCACCTCATCATAAGGTACGGTACTAGGTCAGGTAGGGTAAGGTAGAATGGTTCACATTTGGGGGCAGGACCTACGTTGGGTAAGGTAGGTAGGAAGAACAGACGAAGCCGGGGGCCAGGGGCCTGCCGTATGGAAAGAGACAGATGGGATGGCAGGGGACACCCGAGCCGACGGGAAGGAAGTGGAGGGAAATCGGAGGCCAGGGGGCAGGGGCGGGGATCATGGACGTAAGGTAGGTACCTAGGTATGTATCCGTACACGGCCACAACTTCGCGACCTTACCTACCTAGTAGCTCACCTCCTCACCTTGCGTTCAATACCTTACGGCCCAGTCAAGATATATTGGCGGAGGTGTCAAGTCGATTGATTCCCCTGCCCTGAACTTGGAGGTCGGGCTGATCTTACTACCTAGGTGTAGTTAGGTGTGGTGTTGCTAGGCTTGGTCTTGTCGCGTCAAACGTGTTCTTGAGCGGGCCATCGTCTGGCGGCGGACGGTTGTGTGCGAACCTAGCGAGGTGCCAAAGGGGGCGATAGAGGATCGTGCCGAACACTAGGTAGGTACCTTAAGCACCTTAGGTAGGTGAGGTAGACCTGCAAATAGTCTGTTTGAGGTGGGCTGGGTCGGCGTTTAGGAGGTAATAGGAGAGATGGAGGAGTGGAGGGCTTTAAGAACAAGTCCTTTTCTCGGAGGGCCAGCGAGTAAGTACTGTAGGTAGGTAGGTATCCAATTCAAATCGGGAAACGGCATGGAAACATTCGACGAGAAAGGAAGGGTTCAACGTGCACAATTTCACCTTGGGTTGGTTCATCCTGCAGCTGAATGCCGCTGCGGCCAGGGCCGAGGTTTCCCATCGCAGACGATCCCGTGACGGTGACGGTCACGATGACTGAGGTGTCATCGAAGACGACGGGACGGGAGTCCGAGTCCATCCAGAAAAGACTGGACCATGATGGTGTCTGAGCGATGGGGCGACAGGTCAAATTCGGATGGAACACTAATTAGTGTGCACACCGGGTCTGGATCGGATCTGAAAGACTCAATAGTCAAGACCACGCCGCACAGCAAACATACAGAAGATGTCGACAGCATAGGTACATACATAGTAGTACGAGGCCGCCGTAAGCGCATAATGTTGGCTCATTTTGCGCACCTTAAGCCGGGCCTCTATAGCACCAGCCGCCCTATCAACGCACGCGATGCCATCCCCAAAAAGCCAGCCGCGCAAGACGAGCCCCGATCTCTAAAACAGGACCCGGTCGACTGTTGAGTAGGGAAGACACGTCGGGCCCAACCAGCGTGCCGCACTAACCTTGACCAGGGGGCTGGTCCCGTCCTGTTCGTCGCAGCAGCCGCGCCAAGGCACCTAAGGTAGGCCACCTTAGGAGGCGCAGCCAAGGCCCGCTGCTTCCTGTCCATTACCTACCTAAGCACCTAAGGTACCTCACCTACCTATCTAACCTTACCTACCTTAGGAGGTACCTTACCTTACTTAGGTTATCTTCCAACCTGCCTTTTGACGGCAACGGCGACAGCGACAGCCACGGCGGGGGCACGCTGCAACGGTGGAACGGAATTCTTATTCAGAATGGATGACCCGATCAGGTAAGGTAGATTGCTGGCTGGCTCAGCGGTGCCCTTGCGCTGCCGAAGATGATCTGCACCAGGAACTCGTGTCGTGCCGCCGTAAGCCACCTCTGACACCTACCCACGAAAGGTAAGGTAGTCCCTCACCAAAGGTACCTAAGAGGGGGGAAACGTCTCGACAGGCCATGGCCGAAATGCAACAAGTGCGGTCCATCACTGGCAAGTCCATCACCCATGATTCCCGCGTGTAAACGGCAGAAGTGTGCTCTCGTCATCTTCGTCGTCTACAATCGGATGGAAGAGGACAGCTTGTGGCTGGTTAAGGTACGGATACCTGAAATGGAAAGCTGGAAGATGTTCCACCCGACGTTCCACTGGGCTGCATGAAGGGCGGAAACCCGGGGCGGGAACCCCGTTGCTTCGAATAGATAGGTGTACCTTGAGGCCAATCGCAAACCCCTTTTTGCCCTCTGCTCGGTGCGTGAATGGGCTGCACCTTGAGTCGGCCTGCACGCACTCGTCGTCCGATAAACTTGGTGGTCTCGTATCTAAATGCGAAATGCTTCTCGTACTCCTGCAAGCCGACAGTGGTGTGCGTGTGTCTTCCCGACTAATCATTTCGAGCCTACTTCAACCTTTTGTCGCAGCGTTTGCTGCCCGGATCCCTCTGTACCTGACCATTTGAGCTTTCGAATTTCCAACTGCCGCTTCTTAAGTAGACCACAGGCGGCTTCATGCATGTTCCCTCGTCGGTAGTCAGTAGCCGTCATGGACTCGCTTCGGGCTTCCATCAGTATCGTGCTTCGTCACACACCAAGTACGCATGGATTAGCTAGATCAGCCGGCTTGCTGTGTGCTTGCGCGCAAGCTTGAAAACTCGACGCGAACGTATGCCTATGCCTGTACGGATACTGCAGTGCAGTATTGCGGAATGCGGACGCGCTGTCCGATGCCAGCATCCCCGGCGCATGAAGGTGCTGGAGCCAGTGCAACATCAGACTGGGGCACTGAGGAGGTTGGCAGGGCTGATTAGCGACACCTGCAACGGCCGCCAGCCTTTGAGCCCTATACCATGTCCATCACCATGGGGCTGCCCCCATTTCTGTCTCGAGTTTGATGGCTGAGCCGCTCGGTCAATTTAATTCGTTATGCAACGCGTTTCCTGCTGATGACCGCGGAAAATTCCCTGAAGAACAAGCGCCTCACAACAAACAATTGCTTAAAACGGAGAGTCCTTACTTGCAAGTTTGCGTCCGAGCTCGACGACTCACAGGCCACTGCGGTCTGTTGGAATAGGCACGAAGAGTCTTTTGCAAACCTCTGTCGGGCCGGGAGAACACAGAATTTCAGGCATGCCGACCTGGCACATCTGCAATTCAAATGCTCCCCCAAGCAGTGGTTGACTTGCAGTCTAGACAAGGCAACATATGAAATGTGCTTCCCTGTAGGTTCCGTGTCAAGTCGATCCTGGGCCGGTGTAGACCCGAAGACCGGAGTCCATTGTTCGGAGCGGCGGGGCCAGCCGGATCGAAGAGCCGCACTTGCTCCGCAACTCCCGAGCTCTGGACGAAGCACATCTGGAGACTTTCGATTTCCTACCTTATTCTATTTGCGTTATCGGAAACACTCTGGGGAAAAATCACCTGGATGATTTTGCTCTCATGCAATAGACAGTCTTTATCACGCTGCAATGCACACCAAGATATCTAGCCTACTCTAGGTGCCCGAGCATGCTGTCTCAGCCTCTTCTTTCACTGACTTCAATTTTTTGTCTGAGCCAGAAGACTTTCCAGCTCATATCTTGGGGACGAGTGTGTGCTTGTGCGCAACAAAAATGAATGTAGTGAAATGAAAAAAATAGCCTAGAAGTTGTTGAAAGAGGAGAAACGTCTTGCGTCGGAAAGCTGGCAATGATGGACGACATTGTGAAGCATTCCTTCCATTCATCTTACCCCCCCGTTAACTCAGTTAGGTTGAGGGTCCTGGTTTGGAGCCGGAGCTAGTTCCGGGGCATTCACTAATCCGGGTCGGCAGCTTACATAAGGCAAACCGGTCAGAGGTAGGTACGACTTGCCAGTGTCAGTGAATGCGGAGGAGCATGACTAGCTTCATCAAGATACCTACCTACACAACTACCTCTAAGGTAGGCAAAGCAGGAGGAGATGCACAGTGCGGTCGGACGATGCTGTGTTTAGAGAAGACGGTTCGGCGATAGACCAATGACCTCATGTCGCGCAGAGAGAGCTAGCGCTGGAGATCTCTCGCGTTACCAATTATAGCCGGCTGCGTCAGTCCCCCCCCCTCCGTCTCCTTTTCCCCCGAGAGGCATGCGGGCAACAAAAGGGGATGGATACGGCAGAGGGAGAAGCATCCATGCAATGGAGTTGGATGTTTTCACGTGCGAATACATGAGGGACTGAGTTGTGTCTTGTTCTTATAGAATTGGATATAGAACGAACACGTTGAACGGCGCTGGTGCAGACGTAGACGCGATGGTTGTCTTGCCCAATCTGAGGTACCAGCTAAGACAAACAAGATAGAGTTCAGCCACCAAGGCTTCTGAATGCCTACTTTAAGGTACGATGTCATCCGCCAGATTACCTTAGGGGTTCTGTACACTGCAAATGCTTTACAGCGCGCATGTTGTCGAGGACGGATGCCCTTTAACGCAGAGACATTCATCGACTACCTGGCTAATTCCCCTTCTAGATTCCTGGTGCAGCGGGCATTCCATACTTCACTTGTAGGCGACATTTTACGTACGCATGAGGTAAGGAGAGTCAGTCGGTTAAGCTTCGTTTTGCGGAATACCGCTTTGGAAACCCCACAGGTAGGCTGTACTGCGTGGGTAGAATACCCTACCTGGGGAACAAATCAAAAGCGTAGGCAGGTACAGAGTAGATACCTATCTTAGTAAGGCACCTTGCCTCAAGGTTCTCCATGGACTGAAATCCACCAACCAACCTTTGGTACGCTGGACCCTCCAACGCCGAAAACGCGCACGTCTGGACCTAGGTATGGACCGTATCGGGCTTAAGGATACGCACCGTGTAAAGCCCGATGCCGCCTGAGGCCCCAATCCAATCCCTCTAGCATCGACGGTGGATTCAACCGCCTAGCCTCAAGCAGGTATTGCATCTTCTGAGCCTGTCTGCCCCACGAAGTCTGCTAGGTCGGCTCCCATCCTTATTCGTACAGCTGCAGATGCCGTACGGTACCGCACCGAACGCCCAGATACTGGCACTGGCGTCGATAACCCGCCCCATACCTTCAGCCTACCTACAGGCCCGGTCCATCTGCTGAGACGGGAGCCTCGCACTACCTGCCTACCTCCTGACCTCACCGGGCGCCTGACGAGAATTTAAAAAAAAAAAAAAAAAAAAAAAAAAAAAAAAAAAAAAAAAAAAAAAAAAAAAAAAAAAAAAAAAAAAAAAAAAAAAAAAAAAAAAAAAAAAAAATAAAAAAAAA
>JAKMWZ010000366.1:0-43935 GCA_025328985.1 Colletotrichum sp. SAR11_239 | reverse complement strand
CCACCCCCGCCCTCGCCCATTTCTCCCTCACCCTCCCCAAGCCCCTCGGCGACAGCGACGACAACCAGGGCACCGGCCCCTGCGGCGGCTACTCCGCCTCCTCCTCCTCCGCGACCACCGACTTCCACGTCGCCGGCGACGCCGTCGGCATGTCCAACGGCCACCCGCAGACGACCTGGCTCTTCCGCGCGACCCTCGACCAGACCGCCTCCGGCAACTGGACCCAGGTCTTCCCCATCGTCCTGCAGACCGGCCTCGGCAACTTCTGCGAGCCGCAGATCGCCGTCCCCGCCGAGTACGCCGGCAAGAAGGGCGTGCTCGGTGTTGTTGCGCATTCGCCTGATGGGCTGCTCTACTCTGTAAGTCCTCCAATTGATGAAAGCACTTGAGCGTACGTATACACAGTCACTGACCCAACCCCCCAGTGCGCCGCCGTAAACTTCGTCACAGGCACCGCCGCCACAAACTCCGACTGCAAAAACGCCTCCATCACCGTCGACTTTTCCTCCGACCCCTCCCTCACGGCGCTAGTCAACGGCGGCGGCGCGTCAAGCAGTACGTCGCCCTCCGCCTCGGCGTCCGGAAGCGCCGCCGCCTCGAGCTCGAGCACGCCCAACGCCGCACCGGGCGCGTCTGCCGGCCTGCTCGGGGCGGGCGCGGGGGCTAGCTTGCTGGTCTCGTTGGTTGCCGCTGTTGGCGGTGCGGCCTTGTTCTTCTAAGTGGGCGTGTTGTGGAGATGTGTATGATATGAGATGGCAAGCAATGGTAACTGGGAAGCAGGACAAAGATACGCGGCTGGTGGGGGTTCATGTTAGACTGCAACGAATAATGACAAGCAATCAATTACTTCTTTTCATCAAGCGTGGCATTGCAAAATATTGCTTATGATTTGAGAGCTACGGGAGCACCATCACAAGTCACCGGTTCCACTGCGATAGTTGTATGAACGGAGTAGTTTAGTATGAAAGGCGCACGCCCTACTTACAGTATAGCGTACAAGAAACGACGCCATTCGCCGAGACCCAATGTTATCATCTATATTCATGCTCGGGCCAGTCAAGCCCGTCTAGTAGCAAGCCATATCATCACAACCTGCCCCTGACTCTCCAAGGCCCGCGGGCGCCCGCCGCTCCGGCAGCACCAACTCCAAAGTTATGCAGTCTCTCCCCGATAAGATACGCCTCATCTCTGATACGTGCCTTCCAGTTGTTGAACACGCCAACGACACTCCAGAATGCCATCAAAGCCAGGGCGCTGAATGCCGCGGCGGGGTAGGACAGTCTGTAGAACACCTTGAGTTCGTGAGGGGCCGGGAGAGGCGTTCCGAGCGCGCCGTGGGACTGCATCCAGCCGACAGCGTATGGAGGTCCAAAGATGGCTAGGCCGCCGACGAGAACCCCGGGAACGACAAACGCCCGGGTGAGGATGAGTACGTCAGGCTGAAGCCAGCCGCGGCGAAGGACGGCACGAACGGCCTGGGCCATGCGCGTACCCTCGTACAGACTCGTGATGGCGCGAGCGCCAAGCTTGACGTACAGCAGACCCAGTGTCCAAGATTGAATAACTCTCGCAGTATGATGGTTCGGCACGACGATCCCATCCTTGAACTGGCCCCCACTGTTCGCCTCAACGACATAGGGGGTAGGGGGATACATGTAAGTATGGAGAGGGATAAGGCAGTATAGCTCCATGAGGGCGGTGAGGATAAGCGGGAAAACGACTAGAAGAACGGTGTATGTGTAGACAAGTTTGGCGGCCTGGATTCCGACAAGCGCAAACCTCATCGGAGCATCGCTATGCCATACGGTCTGTAATGCGTTTGAAGCCCAAGCCGTCATTCTCTTAAAGAGGGATCTGGCATGGAACAAGAAGTAGGCCACCGAACCAAGGATGTAGATGCCAATGCTGAAAGCGTAGATGTCGTTGGTCCTGATGTGTGCAGGAATAAGGACCTTGAACATCTTGCGGCCGAATACGAGCGGGACGATTGTGAAGCTAACACCCGTAACGGCAGCGAAGATCCAGATGAACATGATGAATAGGAAGACTCGGACTCGGAAATGCGGGGGGATATACACGGGCTGGTACTGGTCCGTAGAGTACAGATCGGTGTCGGGAGAGTCATCTTTGCCGTCCAGCCGAGTGTTGGCTTCAGTAACTGGCATGAATACGCGTCTTCCCTTCGGAATCTTAACTTGGTCAGATGCGGGCGTGCGCACGAAGCAGCCGTCCTCGATCAGCTGGCCAGAGTCCACGAGGCGAGCCTTCTTCAGGGTCAGAATCATCATCTGGTCATTTGCGATGGACGACACCGGCTTGGCTGTGCCGCCCTCAAAAGTGTCCTCCCAAGTCTTCGGCACGACCTTGTTCTGCTTGTTGACTTCGAGGAACAAGCGCCTCCACCACGGCAGAGCGTCGTGCTCCGAACCAGGTCGCAGAGCTAGAATACCTTCCTCATCAATGCGTCGTTCGCCAAAGAGGAACCAGGTCAGGCGGAGACCTCTGGCGCATTTGCGGAACCACCAAGTGTACATGGCGTGCAGGCCGTCGCTAGGTTTGAAGAACTTAACAGCCAAGGGCATAGCAAAGTTGTAGAAGAGCAGATCGATGGGGAACTCGAGTACCGGTTCGTTCGACGAGTAGTGGATCGGCAAAACGTTGGGGAGCGTAAGGGACAAGCCCCAGACCACTCCACCAAGGCAGACAATAACCAAGGCTCCGTACACAAATGCGGAAAACAGAATCTTTCGCAGCTGCGTCATGACGTTGCGTTCCAGAACGTCGCGCACGGGGTGGAACTCTGGGTCATCTGGGTCGCGGATAAAGTCTATGAATGTTAGCAACAGCCAAGCCAAGCGCACGAAGGACAACTTACAAAGGACACCTTTACGCATGATCTTGCGGCACATAGAGACGAACAGCGCAAAGTGGAACATGTACCCTGTGCCTACGAACCAGTGGACGAAGATGGAGGTGAGAGGGTAGTTTATCGTGAAGGCCACACGAGATTTCAAGGTGGTATCCTCAAAGAGCGGGAGTAATGCGACATCCAGTAGGAGGCCACAATACAACGGGAAAATGAGCATCTCGATGCTGATTATGAGAATGACCTTCATCACGCCGCTGGCCTGGTTCAACAGGTCGATCAACGACGCTTCCCACTCTTGTCCTGTCTGCCCGGTGGAGAATGGTGAACCTCTCCGGAGATAGAGAGCGCTGATAGCCGAGAACGTAAAGTAACCGCATAGAATGGCCCAGAAGCGGTCGGTTCCTGACCAGTACGAGAGGGCAGGGTTAACGGAGGTAGAGAGCTCGGGCACGCTGAAGCTGATCACCCATGACCCAGGGTTGAGAATGCTGATGGGGGGGTCTTGCGCAGCATTCCAAGCATACATGGTGGCGTTGGCCGAAAGTGATCCCATGTACTTCGCATTTGTGATCAGGTCGCGGTCGAAAATCGAGTTGAGCACATCCCCAACAGCAGCCAGAGAACCGGAAAGGCACGCCTTGAGATTCAACAGCGCTTCGTGGCTGATGGCGGAGAAATTTTGCATTTCGGTGGTCGAGATGAGAGGCAGTTCGCCGGTAATGCTTTCCAGGACTCGCATGGATGCGCTGGTAAACAAGTTAAAGGTCTTCATGGATAGCGCACCGACGCCGTTATTAGCCGGGAAACCCATCATTCTGCCAGTGGTGTAGGCGAAGAAGAGAACCAAGCTGGAGATGCCAGTCATGATACCAACGGCGAGATCTTGGATGAACTTAGTCAAGCTGAACAGCATACGGACCAGGCGCATCGGGTTCATGGCAGCCCACACGCTGACTCGGCCCAAGTTGTAAGGCAAGAAAACGCAGACAAAGATGGTGACTGAAACAAGAACGACGCAGAAGATGGCGTTTTGGAACAGCCCAGCGATGGGGCCTCGCATGCCGATCAACTCCATGATACCTTCGAAATCCTCGGCGTCATCAATTGCTTCGGGGTCCAGTCCAGCGGCAACGGCAGCTTCAACAACCTCGCGGTCTTGCTCCACTGCGTCATCATCGTCGTCATCCAGGTCGTCAAAGTCATCTTCGTCGGTGTCGTCGCCATGCTCATGAGCAGCCTCATCTCCCTCCCGTCCAATGTCCAACTCTCGGGGCTCAATGTCGCCCCACATGAAATCAGCAACGCGATCCATAACGCCTCGCTGCAGCGGCGGGCGCTGGGGAACCCGGCCGTCCTCGGTTTCTTGGATCTCGCCATGAGCATCGACAATGTCTTCAACAACCCCACTGTCTTGTTGAGGTCCGATAAAGTCTGCCGTCTGCGGTCCGAGCTCGGGGCCCTCGAAAGAAGCGTTGTCCTGAGGAGTGTGAATGCGCTCAAAGCCGGTATCCTTCTCAGAGCCATATTCAGCCGAGGTGCTCAGGGGCGGGGTTGCAGATCCCAAGAAGTCGTACTGGCGAGGTTGAGGCGCCGCGCGGGGAATGGGTGATGGCTCCTGGGGCTGGGCCGGCGTTTCCGTGTTGATGTTTGAAAAGGACCAACTGTTATTGGCAAGCGGGTTGATGGTCTCATTGCGCTGAGGACCGTCGGAGACAGCTCGGGGTCGTAGAGGGCTCTGGAAAGAAGTTGAACGTGCGGTGTTCGCTTCGTCGCCGAAGCGGAACTGCTGAGTGTCTTCTTGAACCTCTTTTCCTTTTCCCTTGGCATCTCCGTTCGTGCTGCTCTCAGCTGGGGGGTTTGGCGGCCAGGAGAACTGGGGCGTCGACGGCGCGGGCAATTGAACTGGGGGCTGCGGAGATGCCTGTGTTTCTTTGGGATTCGAGGGTCCGTCTGATCCAGCTTCGTTCTTTGACTGGCCTGCGCCAGCATCCTTGTTGTTCTTGTCAATCATGGATCGCGTAATCCTAGCCCAGTAACCAAGAGTGTCATCAAGGTCCTCTTCTTCAATGATTTTCAGAATCTTTTCCGGATCGCCGCCTGCTTGCCGGTAAATCCGCAGATACTCATGGACAGTAGCGACGGGCGTCTGCGAGTCCTTGTTTGGGGCGGCCTGGGGCGGCGTGTTGAAGTTGAAATCAGGCTCAGCGCTGTCATATGCACGAGGGCGAAATCCTCCCAAAGATCGTGGTGGTGCGGGCTCTGCAGGCTCTCCGTTCGGCTCCTGCTCTTCCCATGTCATAGGAGGCATTTCATCCTCTGACCCGTAGTGAGCCCCGGTCATTGAGCCAAAATCGTCGTCGTCACTCTCATGATGGTCATGTTGGTCGAAGTCGAAGTCTCCAGCGTCGTGTTCAAGATGGGCGTGGTCATGGCCATGATCATGTTCATGTTCATGTTGATGCTCTTCATGCTGATGCGGGGCTTGTGCCTGCTGGTTCTCATTAGCTGCGAAGGCGGCTCTCATGTTGATTTCTGGCTGCTGCTGCACGACATAGTCGCGCACAAGAATAACTAGAATGAAGGAGATGATGACCAGAATGGTGATGATCTGGCCTTCCAGCACACCGATGACGGTTCTGTTGACGACCGGGTACCGGGTCAGGTTGCGCAGCCAGCCAACACCGCTCAAGAGTGACGGGTGGCGGTCCAGGACGGGATCGCTACCCCCGGCCGCCGCCGAGGTCGAGTTTCCAGATCCCGAGGAGGTAATGGACCCAAGTAGCATTCTGAGCAGGGCAGCCGAGACGGAATCGTTGGTGGTAATGTTGACGCCGTGGAAGGAGCGGCTGAAAGGCAGCTCCTGACCCTGAATCATATCTTTCAACATTCCTCCCAGGTTTGCAGGTGTTGTCGTGGGTTCGAGAAGGGGCGATGCCGGGCAAACGTTGGATGAAGCGACGGAGAAGGCGACGGATACGCCTTTGCTAACGGTTGCATTCGAGCTATTCCACAAAGCGCCGCTTCCCAATCCCTCGTCGCTGACCCAGAAGAGAAACGCCCAGACGGAGCGCATGAGGTAAGGCAACCAGCAGAGCCAGACACTAATGACCAGGGCAGCTCGCAGCCAGACCAGGACGTTCCTGAAGAGGTACTTGGCCATGTGACCGACGAAGACGTGAGCCGGCAGGGTCTTGGGCATCTTGGGCGAGTAGAGCTTCGTGAAGCGGAAGGGTGTCTTGCAGAGCTCGCAGTGCTTCTTCTGAGAATGCGACAGCCACTCCATCAGACAGTCCTGGTGGACGTACTTGATGCTGCCGCTGCATTTGCACGGGTAGAACAGCGGTTCCTCGGCGGTCGCTTCGCCTCTGCATATACGGCAGGTATCGGGATCGAGTGCGCCAGCATCGCTGGTCTGGGGGCGGGGTTTGACATTGTCGAAGATGTTGGAGGAGGACTTTGAGGCCGAAAAGCGGCGGCGGGAGTGGGCGACGGCATCGGCAGCCATAAGAGGCTCCATCGCGGGGTCTTCCATATCGATCGGATTGTCGTCGACGACGGCGGGGACTGGAGCCCGAGAGAGAGAGACAGGATCGTTAGGAACGCATGGGTATCTCTGGCCCGACCGTGTGTCTCGAGCGAACGCCGGTGAATCGTCGAGGGCGGCGAATCGAGTTGGGAACGGGGGTGGACACGTAAAGGCTTTTCGGTGGTGACGGAATTGAAGCGGAACTCGTTGGACGGTGGGATGGATTTGAACAGGTAGCGGTATGTCGAGCTACCCTGGGTAGTGGGAGGACAAGCTCGTCTAGTCGTAAAGTAATGAAGACGGAAGAATGGGTATCATGAAATCGTCAAGCTAAACCTCTCTCAAAAAAGGAAGCCTCTCCCGAATACCCAAGTAGGTGGTAGTCGTGGTGGCAGCGGATGGAATTAAGCAACCGAGATAGATCCCTTGCGCTAGAGACAGTGATGGTCGAAGGTTCAGGTCCAAGTTCGGGGCCAGGTCCAGCAAGTGGCACTGTGGTTGGATTTCGCACTCGGTGCAAAAGGCCCTTGCTGGCGGGTCCACCTCGTGCCTTCCTCAGCTGTGACAGGACCTCTCACTGGGCGCATTCACTGAGGTGCCGACTCCCATCAGCACGGCCCGAACAGGGGTCCGGGACAATGGTGGAATTGGATAGGCCCCACTTCAGGGTTCGGAGGGAAGGAAGCTCCGCTCCGGTACCACGCTTGGCGACGGGAGCAGCACGTGACAGTTGTGCTGGAGGTGTACTTGCAACTGTTCTCTATCTACCACTCGCAACGTCGAGCTAATGGTCTGTCCATCCCCATATATTGACCCCGCAAGAGTGTCTTCATGATATTCTAAGATTCATCGGGAACAATCGTACTTTTTCTCATTGTCACTCTTTCGCCAGGAATTCTACGTCCACTGCTTTTGAGGATTGCATTCAGCATGAGTTACATCTAGGCTTGTTGCACTCAGGATAGTTTCTTTGCGGCATCATGTAAGGAGGCCATTCACTTTGAGCCATCGTTCTTGAATCAGGTATTCCTCCTGGCTTAAGAGACATTCAATCATCTTAACAACGCTCGAGGGCCGTTACTGTTAGGTTGTTAGCTACAAACATGTTGGCGTGGTTTGCCCGCCAGGTGGCAGGCGCCTGCAGGAGCTTGCTGGCAGCTTCACTCAGCTGGCAGCCGCTGCTATCAACACATGGCGGATGTGCTTGATCTTCAAAAGGCATCGTCTACGATGGTAATGAACATATCAAGGGCCAAGTTAACTCTGTCATTGAGATGCAGTCAGAGTGCAGAGCCCACATCGGTTAGCTACTGGTTTGACAGGCGGTGCACATGTCAAGCCCAGCTCCCGTCGTGCCATCCTGCTTCAAGCACGAGCACAAGAAGCATTGAAGATTGTTAATCCGATCTTGTCGCTCCTCAGTGCGTCAGCAACATGCTTTGGCCATGCTCCTATCGGCAGACATCCAGGGGCCAACATCAACAAAAGAAATAGGTATCGTCATCACATGGGCCGGTCCAGATGTTCATGCCGACCAAGAAGACCACAGGCATGGCGTCGGCTGCATGCCCCGAGGTCCAGCTAGCTGGTTTGCTGGTGAGCCACACTTGCATGCCAAACGATGCAATGCTGCATCACTAGGACGTCGTCGAGGCCCACTTGGCTGGACCCCTCGTCCGAGCAGGTTGAGTGTTTCGGGGAGCTTGTGGCTCGTTTCCTGGCCATTCTGCCAATCATCCAGGCCCGTCCGTGCCTCCCTCAACAGGGTTGAACGGTCTCGGTCGATGCGGAGATATTGCGACGACATGGGATGGATGGCAACGTGCATGGAAGTGAGGGCGGTGGCCGGGAGAGCGCTGGCGAGATGCATCATGAACGAAGGAGCGGACTGGACGAGTGCGAGAGACGGACGGGGGCACGCGTCAATCCGAGAGTGATACAGACAGAACTGATCTCGATGGCGAAGTGTGGTTGGTCAAGCATGGCTGGATGGTGGGATGGTTGATGGTGGATGGTGGGATGGCAGAGCGAGGGACAGACAAGCTTGAAGCCGATGACGTTGGTGAGACATTGTCGTTCAGCGCTGCTCAGACGGCCCAGCAAGCTAAGGAGGGCGCTAAAGCGCAACGTCTCACTTATGTAAGCCAGCTGCCAAGATGTACCCTTTGTACTGGCCCTACAGCAAGCAACGACTTACGAATGGTCCGTGTGTCACTCTGGGGAGCTGTG
This sequence comes from Colletotrichum sp. SAR11_239, assembly GCA_025328985.1. Classification (NCBI taxonomy): domain Eukaryota; kingdom Fungi; phylum Ascomycota; class Sordariomycetes; order Glomerellales; family Glomerellaceae; genus Colletotrichum; species Colletotrichum sp. SAR11_239. The sequence goes on along the minus strand of JAKMWZ010000366.1, from coordinate 35,311 downwards.
ATGCTGGGGGCGGCAGGTCGCAGCAGGCAGAAAAGCCGGGAAACTTGGCCCAGAAAAATGGGAAGGAGGCGCGCCTGGGGAAGGTGAGTGAGGTCAACAGCAGGAGCTAAGGCAGAAGGAGGGAAGGAAGAAGACAAGGTGCAACAACAGGAAGCTACAGACACCTTTCTCTGCATCACGGTCTGCACTTTTCGTGTTTTCTTCCCTCTTCATCACCAGATCACTGAGAATTTCTCGTGTCTTCTTTCCACAAACCACCACCAGCAGGCCCCCCGCTGCCGTTCTCCGTCCGCCGTCCGTTCCTGGCGTCCTGAAGCAAAACTATCGCCATTCTGAAGGTAGATCATGAGCTCCTAGCTCCACAATCCAGCCTCTGAACTCCAAGAGCCACCCCAAGAACCCCTCCCAAACAGACCCTTCAGGTTCCCTTCCCCGAGTCGAGTGGCTCTGCCCGTGGTCCAGCGACAGAGGCAACCCCTGCAGCTTCAGCAAACGCAGCTCCTGGCTGCCCAGCCCGAGGCGAACTGCAAGCTCCCGTCATCTTGTTCTGCGTCTAGCCCATGGCGAAGGACTGAGGACTGGGGGGACATCTGAAAATCGTCAGAGCTCCTGTCACGGCACAACCGGGCCTTATCTTTTTTTCCTTTTTTTTTTTTCTTCCCCTTGCCTTGACCGTATCCTCACCCTCAACTTCCCTCGTCCTGACCTCGAATTTTCCTCTTCCTCCAGACATCTGCTAATATTCTGTTTTCTCATGCAGCTTTGAGGACTGCATCATCCCAGACGCGTGCCTTTGACTGCCTCCCAGCTGCAGACTCAAAGCAAAAGCACGAGTCGCAAATTCGGATCACGTCACGCCTGCGCCTGTGCCCCCGAGCCCGTGCGAGCCGCCTGGTTTTCCAGACCACACGTCCTCCACCATGGAGGCTTCCAGCTACTCCAACGGCTTTCCTAAAGCCCCGAATGGCAAGATAAACGGCAAGATGAATGGTCACGCTGTTGTCAAGAGGAGAACTCCCCAAAAGCAGGGCAAGACCTTTATCGGTCGCTCTTTCAGCATTGCTGCCAGGTATGTAGCCACCTTGTGCATTTGTTTGTGCATTTGTCCCCGCTGTCGTCATGGTGATCCTGCAGCTTGATGGAGCATCGCCAGAGCCTCAATCCTCAACTGACTCTTGCCTGCGATAGGATCCTGACTTGGTATTCCATCATCTCAATCCTCTTCCGCTGCCCCGCGACGCTCGATGCCTGTGACGAGACCTCGCCCAAGATTTGCAAGCCTTACTTCCAACTGAAACACGCCGTATCTCCCCACCTCGAGCCCTACTACGAGACCTACGCCGCTCCCTACATCGAGAAGGCGACTCCCTACTACAACATCGCGAACGAGCGCGCCTTCGTCCCGGCCAAGGCCTACATCTCCAAGCATGGTGCTCCCCGCGTCCTGCAGGCCCAGGCCTACGGACAGGCCCAGTGGGACAAGAACATCCAGCCCCAGCTGGCTGTCTACCAGAAGCAGGCCCAGGATAAGTACGACCAGACCATCGCTCCTCACGTCGCCAAGGCGTCTGCTGCCGTAGGGCCGTACTACGACATTGCGCGCACCAACGCCCTACAGACCTACCACGATGTCCTTCTCCCGTCGTACAAGTTCGTCGAGCCGTACGCCGCCCAGGGTTACGATGTGGCGTCCCAGTTCACCACCGAGACCGCAATCCCCACTGCCTACTGGGCATGGAACAAGACCTATCTCTTCCTCGACGCCACTGTCTGGCCCCAGGTCCGCGTGCTGTACGTTGAGAACGTCGAGCCCCAGCTGGCTAGGATCGGACAGCGTCTTGGTCGCTATAAGAACAAGACCAAGGGGTCGCTCGAGAATGTCTCTGAGAGGTGAGAATCGGAAGCACACAGAAATATGCGCCGGGAAATGCTGACCAACTACCAGTGCCACCGCCCAGGCTTCCTCTTTCACAAAGCCCATCTCTTCCGCTTCGTCATCCGCGTCCTCGGCATCCTCGGTTGCCAGTCAGAAGATCTCCACCAAGGTCGAGAGCACGCCTATCCCTGATGCATCCCAAGTAGCAGAGGAAGTCGTGAAGGCTGCCGAAGACAAGGCCCAGCAGGTTGTTGCACCCCCCGCTTCCGAGGACGAGTCCGACATCCGCAAGACCGCCCGTGAGACCGTTGAGGAGGACCTCCGCAGCTGGCAGGACAAGTTCGCCAAGGCCGCCGATGAGGGCGCCAGAGAACTCGAAGACCAGGTTGAGGCGATTTCCCAGCGCGCCATCAAGGATAACGCGCATATCAAGGGCAAGGCACTTGTCACTGAGCTACAGGAGACCGCAAAGGCAGAGGTTGCTACTCTGCAAAAGCAAATTATCAAGATCGTCCACAAGTCCGTTGACGCGCCTGTAGCGGCCCAAGACGACCTGGCTGTTGCCGTACGAAAGGCTGGGCTTGCTATCAAGGAGAAGGCCCAAAAGATCCGCTCGTGGAAGGACGATTACGAGGCTGAGATCGAGGCCGCTGTCACCGAAGCCGCCGACAGCCATTTCAAGATTCTCGACAGCATTAGAGATCTGGCACTCCAGAAGATTGGAATGAAGTGGGCGTGGATGGACGGCATCACCTACAAGGACTGGGCCAAGTTTCACGAGTTGAAGGACCGCTTTGCCGACTGGATGAGTGACCTGAAGAAGCTGATCATCTCTCACCCTGGCCTCGAGGAAGCTCGTGAGGCATCCAATGAGGTTGAAGACTCTGGCATGGCGGTCGCTCAGTCTGCCGCCCAGGAACTTGCTAGACTGAAGCAGGTCGGTCTCTGGAAGCTCGCCGCTCGTGACACGTCCGACAACTTCGACAGCGAGGCCACCCGCCTTGCTGCCGAGGAGGCAGAGCGCCGTGCTGGAGAGGCCGCCGCTGCCGCATCTTCTGCTACGTCGGCCCCTGAAGAGGACCCCCTCGAGTCTGCCGCCAGTGTGATTGAGGACGAATCCCCCGCCAGTGACCTCGGTTCCGGTGGTGCGGCCAGCTCCGTCAGCAGTGCCGCCAGCGAAGTCAGCGAGGGTATCAACAGTGCCACATCTGCCGCATCTGAGTCCATCAGCAGCGCTGCCAGCGAGGTCTCCAGTGAGGCATCCAGTGTCGTAGCCTCCAGCTCGTCCAGCACCGAGTCTCACCCCGATCTTGCTTCCACTGTGCTCCCGGGCGAGGACCAAACCATCATCGTCGACGGCTCCGGTATGTCGCCTGCTGGCGACGAAGACGAGGCAGTTCCGGGCAAGAAGCTCGAGGAGGAGATCATCCCCGAATCTGTCGAGGACAAGCCCGTCAGCGCCGAGACCGAATCAGTCAAGCCTGCTTTCCTCGGTGCCATGGCCCAGTCTGTTTCAAGCAAGGGCCCCATCCTGGATGAGGACGTGGATGCTGAGAGCATCTCTTCTCGGGCTCAGGAGGCCTACTCCAACGCCGTCTCTCAGGCTTCTGAGCAGTACTCCTCCGCCAAGGCCGCTGTATCCGCCAAGATCTACGGCACTCCCAAGCCTGCACAAGAGAAGGTCCTTTCCTCGGCCTCTGGTGTTTACGCTGCTGCCATGGCATCTGCCAGCTCTCGCTTCGATGAGGCCGTCAAGGCCGCGTCCAAGGGTATCTACGGAACTCCTACCGCCAAGGTCACTCCTTCGTACGACTGGGCTAGCGTTGAGGCCCTTGCCTCTCAGCGTCTGAACGAGGGACGCCTTTGGGCTGAGCAACAGTACGAGAGTGCCAAGATTGCGCTCGGCCTTGCTACCGCGACCCCCACCTCAACTGTCGAGAAACTCCTCGAGCAAGCCAAGTACAACTACTACGCCGGCCTCGGCGTTGCGCATGCTCGATACTCCGAGTTCTTGGCCGCGGCCGGGTCTGCTCTGAGCCACGCCACTCCTACTGGTACACCTACCGATGTTGCAGGCACTGCCTCGTCTGTCGCATCCGTTGCTACTCGCTCTGCCGACGCTGTTGCATCTGGCGCCCAGAAGGAAGCCATTGCCGTGGCCTCAGCTGTTAGCGACGGGTTTGGAGCTGCGGCGTCCATCGTCAGTGACTCTGTTTCTGCAGGCATCCAGGAAGTCGTGGATGCTGCGCAGGCGATTGAGAAGGGCGTCACGGACTCCTGGGAAGCCGTCGTCAGCCAAGTCAGCATTCAGATCTACGGCAAGCCCACGCCGACTGCCTGGTACGACAACGTCTACAGCGGTGCCGGAGAGTACGCCGCTCAGGCTACTGCCGCAGTTGCTAAGCAATACGAGGATGTCAACAAGCTCATCTCTGAGTTGCTCGTCGGCAAGGAGCCCACCTTCTCGGAGAGCGTTCTCGCGCGCTTGCAAGCTGCGTACGCCACCCAGGCTGCCCAGGCTGCCAGCTTCGCCAGCGCGGCCTCTGCTACTCTTTCCTCTGCCGCTTCAGCTGTCACGGATGCCGTCAAGGAGACCGTTCAGCACGTCCGTGATGAGTTGTAAAGTCCCAGCTCACTCTACTACGAAAAACACGATTGCATGAGTAATAGCACACGAAGTACTTGCTGCAGGTCCTCACGGTCGGCAGCGTCACACTCTTTTATGTACCAGATACCCTCGCGCCTCAAAGCATCGGGGCCGACAAGTCTTGATTTCTATTTCCACCTGCTCGCCAGGTTCACAGTCTAGTCCCAGTAGAAGCCGTCAAGATTGTTTCTTCCAGCCCGATAATACCGAGTCGATGAGCAACCGAGTCCTTATTTGTTAGCGTGTCTACAGGAGCGGAGGAAAGCAGGGCAGCGCTGGTGAGTTCTGAGGGCATCGAGGTGGCGTTTAGTTGGGAAATAGTCATGTCTCTTTGGGAATACAGTGATCGGCTGGCCCAGTTCTGTTCAAGTTTTTTTCTGCTTTCTGTATGGTTATGCGTTATGTCTGTACATGTACAGGATGGGTCAAGCAAAATATTTTAGTTTTCGCACTTGGACTTGAATGATGTGAGGTGTTATGTGAAGTGTTGCGTGATCGGCCTTGCCATGCTTCGAGTAGTAACAGCCAAATGCCGCGTGCGTACTTGCGTTGCTTCCGCAAGTTTGGATTCTGATACGGCCAGCAGTAAGTTCGATTTTAACCAGGCAGGCCAACCACATTTGCCTCTCTGATTCTCGTCACCTTTTTTGAGACTGCATATTCTTCCAGTGCTAGAGCGACTATGTTTCCTGTGGCTATACTCTACCTTGACATCTTCATTATCGCTTCTGTCGTCGCAGTCGTTATCGTCGTCGTCGTCGTCGTCGCCCCTACTGTCGTCTTCGATGGTGGTAAATAAGTACACAGGAAATATAGCCGCGCAGAAGCAGGAAATGTAGGCGGTTTAGTTAGGGGATATAGATATGCTTACTTAGGGGGTGATGCCAGAGTTAACTTAGTCGATAAACATGTTCTGATGATAAAGTGCTTGCACTTGCGGCGGGGCTGCTTAGCTGGCGGCATGCGCGCCGCCGTTCTCCGACGCGATGCCTCATTTTGGAGGGTTCTCGACTTGGCAAGGCGTTCTGGAAGTTCGTAGGCGAATAGTGAGCCTCCGTCTACACGATTGGTACGGGACATAATCGCCTTTGCATATGCATGTAGGCTGTGCTACCCATGGCTAAGCCCCGCGAACACGTTCGCGAAGCCTACTCGTCAGCCTGATCTTGACTGGAATAAGGTGGGCACTCTTACTGATTCGCCGTCTGGCATCTGCGCTCTTTTCTGATAAATCCTTCTTTCTCCCCTCAAGCTGCATGTTTCTCTCACACGCCCTTTGCACTAACCACCGTCCCTGCAAACGCCAGGAAGCAAACTATGGCGGAAGTTCTGGGGACAGTCGTGGGTGTGGTCTCTTTGGGACTGCAGGTGTGTTCAGGTCTCAACCTCTACATCGACGGCCTGCAATGCCGCAGAGAAGAGATAGAATCCACCATACGTCACCAGAAATCATTGGAAACGCTCATCGCGCAGATCGAGGCACTTCAAAACCGGCGTCAGGCGCCTGGCATCTGCTCTGCACCGCTTCAGGAATCCATGGCATCAGCTAAAGCCGAGTTGCTACTATTGGATGATTTCGTCAACAAGATTCGCATCGAAGACGTGACCGGCACCGACAAATCCGCCGGGGAAATGATGAAGATCCAGAAGAAAAGGCTTCTGTACCCCTTTCGCAGGGATCGCTTGGATCGACTCATCACCCGGCTCGACGTCGTCATCAAGGCCCTTCAGGCAGCCCTTCAAGTATTCGAACTGTAAGCATTGTATGATGAATAGAATGACAAGTACTCACTCGGTTTAGTGAAGCATCACTGGAGACGAAAACCTCCTTAGATCAAGTTCTCCAGACGGTGTCAAGATCCGATGTTACCATGCGCGGAATCGACAGAAAGATTGACGAGAACGCCGCACTGGCATCTCTTGAAATGAAAAACTCCTTCGAGCAAGTTGTTCAGACGGTGTCAAGATCCGAGCTTACCATGCTCTCAATCGAAAGAAAGATTGACGAGAACGCCTCACTGGCTCGTCTGCCCGATTATGCGACCAAGCAAGACGTGATGGAGTTGAAGACGTTGATGGCTGATCTGATGTCTTCAAGCGCCACAGGCACATTGAGAAACATGGTGTCGAAGCCGAGTGCACTGAAGGCCATCTGCGACAACATGAGCCAACTAGAAACGATGAGCCGAACGGACGGATCTTCTCTGGTCTCGTCGGAAACTGTCACAACTGCGCCTGTCTGTCAAGAGACGAATATACAGTCACGATTCCGCTGCACCTGCAACCCGCATCGTATCCTACGACGACAGAAGCGATCGTTCGGGGCCGTTTCCTTTGCGAGAGAGGCAGTCACGAAAAGGGCCCACGTCATTGGATGTCCTTTCGCTGTCTTCGACACACAGAGAACCAACAGCTGGTCTACTGGTATCACGCTCAGAGCGTTTCGAGGACTGGTTTCAGCAGCTGTCAATGTTTCGCTGTTAATCACTACTGGAGCCGGTGGATTTGGGATATCTCCTTCGTTTACCTGTTTTCTGATGCGCGAAAGCAGCCCCGCGGTCCAGGTTATAGACGTTTTACTGTGGGCCTTCCGGCAACGACGTAACACTTTGACCGAGGAGGAGCTTACCAAAGTTTTCGAGCGAGGTATCCACACCTTGAAGACAGTTTTCACGTCTCGGACCTCTTCGCCGTTTGAAATTGATACAAACGGTGACACGTTGCTGCATACGGCAACGAGTTTGGGAGAATGGATTAATCACCGTTACGAACTTGTCGAATTCCTTCTTGCAATTGGCGTTCCACGAGACCGTGCGAACCAAAACAATGAGTGAGCTCCATGCCCACACCCGGATGAGATCTCTCGTGTTCAATGTGTTCACAATTATCCAGATATGCATTTCAGAATGCACAAACAAATTTGTATATTTGGGGTGAGAGTGATCTACGAGCGGTCCAAACACTAGACGCGCTCCGGCCAGACGACAGTACCTTTACCACTGAATTAGTGAGGCCCAAAGTTGCTAACGACCTCCTTGAAATGGAATTCCTGGATTTTCATCAAACATGGATCAAGAATTGCACTACTGCAGCCCAAGGTAAGGAACCACCCCGCAAAAATAGTTGCAGAACTCACATTAAGGATTCAAAGTGTACTACGGCCATCCTTTAGAGGCTATTATCTTCCGTAATAAGTCAAGGTTGCTTGAGGCTTTAGACCAAAAACTGTCTCTGAACTTTTCTGAAGTCGACGCATTTGGTTTCTCATATATGCACCACCTTATCGGATGGCCTGAAGGTTTAAAGATCGTTTTGAGTCGATATGGCAAGTCGATTCTTCATTCTCACGACAAATGCGTATCAGCCTCCACGCTTGCATGCGCTCTGCGGTGGAGTAGCGTTATCTGCAGCGGCGCATGGGATGGCAGGTGCTTAGAAACGTGTCCTTGTGGGGAATCAGTCAGCATTCTTTTACAAACTGATAACGAGTGTTTGTCAAGGACAACGTCAACAGAATCATGGGTTTCAATAAGGTTTGCGTCTCCCAGAGCCCAAGATTTGGTCATCGATGAGCTTGCGTGCCGGCGACAGGAGCTGAAGGCGCTGGGACTGCGTCATTTGAAGCCTACAGAAATCGACAGTCTTGGTCTTCTCGGAAACAACATTCTCGATAAACATACCGGTAACGTTCTGAAAGCGCTTGATGGAAAAGGGATATATGTGCATCCAAGTCTGCGCACAGAGGTGTTTTGCAAAGAATCACGCACCTCTGGATCCATATATCATGGCAAATGGCTGTGTTATGACCCGGCATATTATATGCCGAACGCATTCTATTCCCGAGGCTTCACGGAAGTCGACGTTCGAAATTCTCACGGTCTGGTTCCTTTAGCTAGTGTCGACAACAATTTACACTACAAAGAATGGCTGGTGGAACATGGCGCAAGCTTGACGACCGAAATACCCGGTAGACCTGTTGGGTTTACCACAGCGCATATGTTGTTTTGCCCCCAGTCCCCCTCAGGGTCATCACCTCCATCTCTCGAATACACCCCGGGCTTATTCAAGTCACTCAGAAGTCACGCTTCGAAGTCTGCATCTCTGGACCCATGCGAATGCGGTTGTTCGAAAGCCGGCTGCCACCCATACACAGTGATGTGGAGGGTGGCGCTGGCAGACTGGTCAGTCAACCAAATAACACGAGCCTCGCTGAAACAGACAGGGGACAAAATCATCGAGCTATGCAAAGATTTCGAAACAGAATGGGCACTTTCGCGAGACCATAGATCAATCATTCTGCGAGTGTGCACTTTCATGGCCCTTCCAATCCGTCACACTTGCTGCTCCTCCTGGGAGCACACAAAGTACAGGAGCGGGTTCAACGGTTACAATTGGGTGTACAGGGTTTGCGAAGAAGACGAGGTGAAAGAAATTCGGGAAGAGGATAAGAATGAGCTTGCACACCTCGAGAATTTACTTATTGAGTTCGAACGGAAGATCGACGAGATGGGTTGCACCCTAGCGACGTTCTTTACAACATATTGGATCGACCGGATGGGGCAGGTTCTTCAGGGAATGCACGACCGATCACTTCCTGAAGAGGATTTGCAAGGTGCCGAGAGACTAGGCATAACATTAAGAGTTGAAGAAGAGAATAGGTGGGGGGATCCTCATCAGCTAGAATACTGGTTTCGCAAGCTAGATGCTATAGTCGCATGATATCTTGACACATCAAGGAACCATAACATTACGACATTTTATCAGATGCCTGAATAAGGCGCAGGCTCTGTATGATAGGGCAGGCGGTATCTATAAGTGAAATGTTGGATCTGATGCCATGTCTCTATTTAGTTTGAAAAAGAAAGAAGAAAAGAGAAAAAGAGAAAAAGAGAAAACATAACGAAGAGGAGAGAACCTGTGAACTTCCTTGTCGTTTCCTGATGATAGGAATAATCCGCTTCTCGTAATCCTAGTTCGTGATATGATCTTCTGGTACGCATACTCTTTCTAAAATGCTGTCCGGGCGGATACTTCCGGCTAACTGGGCGGATAGTCACTCAAAGCTTTTACCTATGCAGCAGCTCTAACTACCATTATTATTGTTGTTATTGTCGTTGCTTTCGTTGTCGTTATCGTCTTTGCCGTCGTCGTGATTGTATCTTCATCTTTAAAAACTACCTGCGCTGCTATTATGCTGTTATCCTATCCGCCCGGATAGCAAAAGTCCACTAAAAACAACAAAAATACCACGGACATTGACCACGATCAGGGAAGTTCCGCACCCCCTTTTTTCCGACACCAGCACTAGCACCAGCTGACTAAGATTTCCTTAAAAGGCGGCGGAAGTCTTCACTCTATGATTTCCCGGCCCATGTCTCTTCTTACGTGCTTCAATGTTCGTCTTTGCAACCTTGTCACCTCGAGGCCGGCAGAAGTCCTAACACGGAGACTTATCCGGTCTCCTGCCATACCATCTTGCAAGGAGAAAGAGATGTGGAGTCCAAATTCGGACAAGAGGGCATCGGCCCGAAACATCAATACAGTGGCCTGTATCCGCAGATACGACCTGTATCTTTTCGGCTGGGTTCGGTGATTAATCCGCCGGTAGATATAAGAGGTCCGTTTTTTGTCGGCCGCCTAGTTTGTGGGGGGCTTCCCCGGGACACAGGCATCGAATACGATCGTCTTGTTCGAACCCGAGGATGGCAGTATGATGTTGCGAAGGAGGTGTCTACGGCAGTCACGAGCAGAGATTTGGCTTGACCCCTCTCGCGGCAGTATTTCTGCTTCTGGTATCACAGGGGATGTTCTAGGTGGTGACTATCGCCATTCCTGATCAGGGGGATGTGACAAAACTGTCAATCCATCCAAGGCAGCGAGATTGTCAGCTTGGAACCCGTGAAGGCAGCGGCTCCTGGGACGGGATTAGAAGCGGGAGGATCTGGGAGGAAACTCCTCGTCGAGTATGCTACGGGGGAGCAATGATCCGATGCTGTTGACGAAGCAAAATTCGAATCATAGTTTGCTTCCGCTGTCAAACATCGTGAGCTGGGGGCCATCGTAATGGAGCTTCGTGATGGAGCTGCCGATCCGCGTTGTCCGGCAGCTGGGTGAGTGATTCAGGGTGGTGCACGAGGGCACTGTCGGGCTTCAATGAGTGATCCAAGATGGTGCATGTGGGATTGCATATTGGATCAATCATTGTAAATGTGGCTTCTTTTTTGCGAACCATGATGTGATTTGGACTTCTGACATTAATCGCGTTTGATGGGGGGCCAAAAGGAGCAGATTGATTTGTCTGCTCGCACCACGAGTCGCAGAGGTGGCTACCGTCTCTGGAGGCCGAGCAGGCAGCAGAATTACATCAAGACCCGGGTGATGTCTTTCCTGCGAGGAGAGCCACGATGGTGAGGGGAAAAGGGATAGTTTTGACTCAGAGTGCTGACGTGCTCACCGTTAGATGCCTCTATTCAGAGTTGAAGTAACCCAAAGTCCTTTTCTCGGCCCACGGGTAGAAGCTGGCTGCAATGTTCGGCGCCCAAGTATTGAAGGGAACAGCTCAAACGGCGGTAGGACAGAGGTCTCTCCATCTTCAGGGGTTATTAACAAGAAAACTTGGCAATCTTGGTACCAAAATTGCGCTATCCACAGTCCAAAGTCCCGGGTGACAGAGAGGGGCGTTTCTGGCCAAGGGAGCTTTTGCGAATAAGTACCGGGAACCACTTTGATAGATTGACCTTTCTGAAGCATGTCATGTCCATGGGGCTGTTTTTCCTTGAATGCAGAAATGGAGGATGCCGGGAGCCGCGGTGTGGTGGTGTAGGTGTGTCGGAGACGAAGTGGGTGTCTCCAGTCTGTGAGATTTAGTCTTTAGGCACCGAGATAAAAAAGGACGCCAGTGAAGGTAGGCGTGGGGTGGTTACTAGGAGCACGACGCCATGTGGTCGTGCCCGAAGTGCCACAATAACTGGAGCTTTCTGCGACAGAGTCCGAGGGGACCACAGCTGTGGCTGCCTGTGTCTCTCCTCCTTTTGTTTTGGACTTTGTGTGGTGCCTTAAGGAGAACTCCAAAGTCCCAAATGCAAAAGATCTGAAAGGATGGGTTACCATTAATAGAGGGCAAAGAGCGGAGCCAGACTGGGGAATTCGGGTCGAATGGTGCTTACTGCATCATGGCGTAGGGGGAGGATTTGCGCTGGGGGTGTTTTGGAAAAGGAACTTTGGAGTATTGTGGGATCTCTGCCAAGATCTGGAGGAAGTTGCCAGTGTGGGCGGCCCGCAGACAGGCGGAACAGAGGCGGAAAGTGATGCCATTGACGGGCGCGGACATGGTCTCCGTGATTATTGGTGTATGCACCGTACTTTGAAGCGAGTGGACGGTCCGCTGTTGCTATGCCGAATGAGATGGAGTCTCAAGCCAGGGTATCGACGCTAGAGAGAGCCTCAGCTTACTCAGGGACGATGACTGCTGGAAGCCAATGTCGGGCACCGCGAATGTGGGTATCTGGGGGTTCACGAAGATGGGAGATGGGCGTGCTGATCTCGTATCAGACACGATGATGGTGGACGATGCTGAGATAAGAGAGAGTGGTGATTGGACAGAACCGAGGATGCATACTATATCACGAGAATGGCAAATATGAGCTGAACTGATGGCGTCGTGAAGATGGGAATCTGAATAGCTGAGCGGCATTCATGATTTGGCTGCCCAGACGGTGGCTGTTGGCTAGCCGGGATAGAAGGAGGCATTAAGCAAGGCACGTGAGGGATGCAGGGTCTACCTGCCTACCTAAGTAGGTATCCGTACCTGTATCCATAATGGAAAGAAGGAGCCTGCTGGAGGCGATAACGACCAAGACGAATTCAGCAAGACCAGGTTCACTTTTGATGAGAAATGAGGCAAGAGACGCTCCTCAGTGCCTGCCAACAACACGATGAGTGAGGTCTCCAAAGACTCCAAAGGGAAAGCACTGGCCACGGGCAACCCGGGCGAACATGGCAACATCCCAGAGTGGTTGAACCGACGGACCCACCCTCCAGGCTCCAGAATTACTACAAGCCAATCAGCACCTTGTTTTGGAGCTAGCGGCAGGAAATATGCGGGTCGGGACCGAAACCAGAGCATTTGGCGAGGCTAAGCGAGTCCAATCGAGAGGCGTCCCTCCCCAGACAGCGGCTTTCACAGGAGGTCCTCCAGGCAGCAGCATTTCACTGCACCTCGAGACTCGGATTGACACTCGCTCAACACCTCGCTCGCTCGCATTCTGCGGACACCATCGAAGCCACAATCTGCCACTTGGGCCGCCCGGTCTTCCTTCTCGTCCCTGTCGGTGCATTCTGGCGGCGGAGCCGTCTCTAGTCCTTACCCTGTACTCCCCTAGGTGGTGTACTAGTGTACCGTACTGGAGCACCCAAGTCAGTCACTCCCTGGCCCTTGGATCTTGGACCTGCAACCTGCGGCTCTCAGCCCGCGTGGGAAAAGGGTAAAAGACCATCCGTCTCGTAGGCACCGAAATAATCTGATTCCTTCTTAGCTACCCGCTGCGACGGCATCCGGAGACCTAGAGACGCCTGGTGCCTGCCTTGCTTGTTGGCTCCCGTCATTCATCACCTCCCAGGGGCCCGCGACTTCAACTTCGACACCACCACCACCTCTTCTTCATTTCTCTTCTCTCACATCCTCCATTGACTTGGACCATTTTCTATTTACGACGGACTTGACGAGACGAAAAGAGGTTCAATAAGATAATTCCAATAATCACTTTACACACGCGCCGGTTGGTCGTTGCAATAGTCGCAGCTCAGCCTCACCCGAATCGCATCCCCGCCGCGTAATCACTTTACGCGCAAAATACGTACCCCTTGGTTGCAGCAGCAGCAACTCAGTCACAGTCGCAGTCACACTCTCAGTCGCCAACCAACAAAAGTAACCCCGCCGCGCGCGACTCAGCCGACCCGCATCCGACTCTTCACACCGTCCCGATCCCCGACTTCGACGTCTCATCATCACCAAGGCCACTTCAGCCTCATCATCAACTGTGGCATCGACTTGATTATGTCATATCCGAGGCGGCACTGAAGAGGCATATTCATCTCATCTAGTAGACTCTCACATCACTCACTCACTCGCCCCTCATCGACGCAAGTCTCTCACCCTGCCCCACGTGAGGGGCATCCCTCTTTGCTGCCCGTCATCCCGTTTAAACAGCCATCATGGAGGGCATCGGTTTCCAGGGCGGCTTCCAGCAGCCCATGCAGCGGCGCCTCAGCCGTCTGTATAATGACACAAAAAAGTCCTCCGACTTCGTCAAGGAGCCCATCCAGCATGCCGAGGATCCCGAGGTCAAGATCCTCTTCCGCAGGCTGCGCATCCAAAAAGACCGCTTCGTGAGCTGGGGCTTGGAATGGTCAGATCCGAACCAGTCTTCCGAGATCGACACGTCGCTTTCAAAGGCTGGCATCAGCGAGATCGTCCACAGCGTCATGTCCACTGTCGGCGAGAGCCTGGCCGAGCTGGATGCTTTGTGGAAAGCCTACAACAAGCAGACCGGCGGGGCTTCTGAAAAGTCAAGGGGTGATTTCAAGACCCCCTTTGTAGTCTGGGACAAGGCTCGCTTTGCCGAGTCCATCACAGAACTCACTCAGTCCATCGACACTCTATGCGATCTTTCTAGAACCCGCGCTTCCGCGGTAATGACTTCAGGCTCTCGCTCAAGGCTCCAACGGCCCCTGGCCGCCATCGACGAGAACAAGCAATTCGAGTCGACACGCATCCAGACACCGCAGCAGATTGACCCCTCGACATTACAGGATATCCGCTCTTCACAGGCTGAGCCTATGACCGAGTCCAGAGCGAATCAGCCACCGCGAGATATCGTCTTCATGACCAAGCAAGCCTGGTCAGATCTGGCCCAGCATATTGGCCGCCAACCATTCGCGCCGTTGCTCCTGGAGTACGCCGCTTTCGACTCCATTTACTCAGTCACGGGGATTATGCCTCCAATGTCGCGGTTTGAGAAGCTGTCATCGGGTTTGCAGCAGGAATCCCAGAGAGCACCCGGCGCCTGGATTGGCCTGCCGAGGCTGCTTGGCTACTTTGAGGACTTGGAGCACTCACGGCTTGGACTCGTTTACCATTTCCCCCCAAGCTTCAACGCTGTCTCATTCGAAAACTTCACACAGACACCTCTTTACAACATTTGCACGCTGGGCGATCTTCTTTCACGCCCTGGATTTGAGCCCACATTGGAGGCCAAGTTCCGCCTCGCTCACAACCTAGCCAACACCGTTTTCGATTTACACGCCCGCGGCATCACCCACGGCAGCCTTATTGACAAGAACGTCTCCTTTTGCAACACGGCAACGCCCGACTTGACCACAGGCGTTGGCGAGGTGGATGTACGCCGTCCCATGATCTCATCTTTTGATCTATTCCCCGATGCGCCCCCGGATCAAGAACCATCATCACCATCTGCTCCTCTTTTCCGTCATCCTCTCGACCCCAGGACTACTCCCGCATCCCCAATCAATGACAAGACCGACTCCCGCATTCTCGACCTGTACTCTCTCGCCATGATCTTGTTGTCTATCGGTTTGTGGACGAAGCTTGAGAATCTCGTACCCGACCCATCTCAACCAATTCCGGAGAGAGTCTTGGAGCAGCTTGCCATTCGCTGTGGAACTCAGTACATGAAGGCCGTCCAGACATGCTGGGGTGCAGTTGACCAGGAACTCCAAGGAAAGGTCACTGGCGAGGAACTACTCTCCATCGTGCAGTTCAAGGCGAGCCGCTACCTCGAGGCATGCTGCATCCTCGATAGCGTCAGCGCTCTCGACGACCGTCTCAGCTTGGATCTCGGCGAAAAGATTGTGTCTCCCATCTCTGACTCCCCGAGGCAAAGCATCTCTGGCCCATCCAAAGACACCAAGACCGTTCCCCCGCCAGCTGAGATGCGCCGTCCATCTGACGTCAAGACCCCGATTCCCGACCCGAGCCCCGCGCGCTCGTACCCATCAGCCGAGGAAGAGAAGCGCCAGCTCGCAAAGAGAGACGCCGAGGAGGCGGCCGCGACACCGGCGCCTGCAGAGCTGCCGGCCGACTCCAAGCCTGCCAAGTCGCCCAAGACCCGACTGTACCCCCAGATCCCCTTGCCAGCTGACGCCATCGAGAAGTGGAACACCATTGTGATGCCCCAGGTCAACCAGGCGCTGCGCCACTTCTACCGCAAACATAGCGAGGAGTCGGTCGAAATCTCACTCGAGTCCATCGGATGCTCGCCTAAGGAGACGCAACCCACGGTTCTGGTCGTGTGCACTTCGGTGAGCAAGGTTAAGTCTATTCTCACCCGCAAGCTCGGCCAGCTCTTTGATGGAAAGTCCGGATTCGGCTTGAAGGTGTCTAAAGGACAGGTTCTGAGGTCGCGGAAGGAGTCGGACGAAGTGAAGCGAAGTGCCGCCAACGACGACGAGGAGGATGACGAGGTGAAAGCCGCCAACCCCGACTTTCAGGACCGTCCCACCAATGGCGCCAGCATTGGTGCCTGGGTCGGCGACCGACATCTACCGCCCGTCAGCTTGGGCGGTCTCGTAGTTGTGGATGACAAGCCCTACGGAATGACGGTGCACCACATGCTGGATGATCCGGTGGAAATCGCAAAGCACGCCAAGGACCAGGACCCGGCCCATCGAAGCATGGCGCGGCCTTCTGATGATGTTCGATTCGACTGGTACGGGGAGTCGTCTGCTGAAAGCAGCAGTGGCGAGGACTTTGCGTGCGAATTCTCTGACTCCGAGTCGGAAGCGTACTCAGAGACGGACGCCACGAGCGAGGCCTCGGACGAGGACGAAAGCGACGAGGAGGGGGAATTCGACCAGCCCGGCGACATCCCAGGCGTTGAGCCGGGCTGCGGCGACGGTTATGTCATTACGCAACCAGCTAGAGACGATGTCGACGACGATTTCTACGCCTCCGAGGAGACGGCGGACGAAGATCACTTAGACAGCTTTACGCTCGGGGAGGTCTACGCGTCTAGTGGTCTCCGGCGCAGGGAGCAAAACGGGCTCATTCACGAGATCGACTGGGCTCTGTTCGAATTCAACGGAGACCGACAGCCTGACGAGAACACCATCCCGAGGATCAGAACGAAGCCTTCGTCACTGCTCACAGGGAAACGACCATCCCACGAAGCCCTCGACCTCCACCCCACAACGGTGGCGCCGACGTCGGCACTCCCCGGCATGGAGGTCCAGTGTATGGCGCGCACAAGCGGCCTCCAAACAGGCCTCATCCTGCCCGCCCTGACGAGCGTGAAGATTTCCGGCCGCATCACGCCGAGTCACACGTATCAGGTCAGTAGCGCGGCCTCCGCAACGCCCGCGGAGCTCTCTGGCGGCAACAAGAAGCTCGCCATGGGAGTGCCTGGAGACAGCGGTGCGTGGGTCGTCGAGCGCGCTCACGGGAGGGTGTGCGGACACGTGCTGGCGTGGAGCGGACGGAAGCGGGTGGCGTACATATGTCCCATGGACGTCCTCCTCCTCGACATTGCCGAGACGCTCGAGGCGCGGACGGTCGGTCTGCCGGGCGGCGAAGCTGTTGTGAAGCTCCGCGACGACGGGGAGGAAGAGGAGGAAGATTATGGCGGTGACACGGAGGAACCGTCCTCGTCGCCTTTTTTAGACCCGAGGGATGATGATGACTTGGATGAAGTTGAGGACGATGACGACGACGCGCCGGTGTTGGTGAAGGCGCCTGGTGACAAGAAGGGCGGGAACAAAAAGCAAAAGGGGCAGCAGCAAGAGAAGGAGAAGGAGCAGCATGAGGGCGAAAAGTATGCTTCGGATGACAGTCATGAACTTTCAAGACGGATGGAGTCTATGGGCATCGGACGGAGTCGGAGTCGCGTTGGAATCGGCATGTGTAGCTGACTTGCGGGGCGCGTCGTTTTTTGAAATACCCCCTTTCGTTTCGATTAGTAGCTGGGTAGCATAGCATAATGAAGCACACGATGAGTCAACCTTTGCATCGCGCGTGTCTCTCGGCAATCTCGTGGTAACAAAACATGCCGGCTTGATTGAATTCGGAAATGGGAAATCTACCCGCCGTCCTCACATGAAATCATCCTCCCAATCCTCAGAACGATTCTGGTTACTCGAGCCCTCCATATTCTCCTCCGAGAAGATGTCATCATACGCATGGTCCTTCTGCCACTTCTTCTCCTTCCTCTCCTGCATCACCCTCGCCTCCTCCTTCTTCCGCACCAGACTCGCCGCCTGGTCGCGCTTCCGCAGCTCCTTGAGCCGATCCTCGCGCTCCTGCTGCAGATCGGGCTTCTTCTCGACTTTGGTCTTGTTGAGGCGGTTGACGACGGGGTTCTCGCGCTGCGCGACGAGGACGCGCTTCACCTTGCGCGGGTCCTTGAAGGAGACCTGCCCGACGGCCATGGAGCCGTCCTTCTTGAGGTTCGACCACGGCGTGTAGATGATGGTGATGTTGTCCTTCTTGTTGCCCTCGATGGAGTTGGCCTTGGTCAGCTGCGCGAGGTCGGTGAGGAGGGGTTCGGGGATGGCGTCCCAGGTCATGGCGGGGGTGGTGGACGGGTGCGGGTCGGGCAGGCGGAGGTAGATGTGTGCGGAGGAGAGCTTGTCGACGTGGAACTGTTGGTGGTTAGATGAAGATGAGAGGGGGTGGGGGGTGGTGTGTGGGTTACCCTGGTGGTGGTTAGTGAGTGAGATGAGAGAGATGGGGGTTTGGGGAAGTTACCAGACGTCCTCCTCCCAGCCGTACTTGATCAGCTCCTCATCTATACGCATACGACTCTCATCAGTCTTTGTCACCGGCGGCGTCGTGGACCAGCTCATGCCGCGAAAAGGGGGACGGGCGTACTCTCAAACTTGTCCTTGCCGACGTAGATGAATGCGGAGGGGTCGACGACCGTGGAGGTGAAGTAGTAGACCATCGTGGGCGGGCGCGACCGGACGGGAGGAGGAGAAAGGGGAGAGACAAGAGACGGGCTTCGCTTCCTTGCGGCGGGCGGCGCTTGGCGGTGGTTGTGATGTTCGGTCTGTCACTGCGGGGATCTCGGTGGTCGTCGTGATGTGGTTTTTTTTTTCTGCGACGGGGAAATTTCGAGGTGGGGGTGGGGCGGGGGGATACCTTCTCGGTATCTGTCCAAGGGAAAATGAGCGGGAGGCTTTGCTGCTGCTGTGGGGGAAGTGTTAGGGAGGAGGTACTGCTGCGGAAGCCTCAGCCCATGTGAAGCACGGTGAGACGAAGGCTCAGTGAGGTTCGGTATGACTGCTGCCTGGAAAGATGACATTATTCACTAAATCTGATATCTAATGAGAAGGTACTCAAATGTATTCATTAGAAACACATTCAAGCTCTATTTTGCCAGTTTGAATCTCACTTGTCTCATTTAAAGACCCGCTACCGTCACTGTCAACTCACGGTCGCAGTTGCAGCCTCTGGACTACTGAGCACTGCCGAGCGGCACAGCATGCCATGCACAGCCAAACTCTACCCAACTGATTGTTACCACCAACAAAAAAAGCTGGCACAACCCAAAACCACTTCTCTCCGCCTCGAAAAAGGTCGTAATGAAACTTCTCATCAGCGTTTTACCACTCAATCATCCTCAACCCGCCATCGAACGCCACCATCTCCCGCTCTACTCACCGCTCGCCTACATGAGACCCAGTTTCAGACCCAAGAAGCAAGCCTTGTTGGCTAAGTGGTATAGCGCCTCACTAGTAATGAGGAGATCGGGTGTTCGATTCACCCACGAGGCATCTCGAGCATCTCTGTCGGCCGACGATTTCTTTTTGCATTTTTGTCTATTAAATATTCCTGCTTGCCTGTCTGGCTGTCTGGTCATTCTTCATGTCTTGTGTGCGTCTATTATCTATTACCATTAAGTAGCTCTCGCTCAGAACTTGGGAGCGTCGTAAATATCGTCAGGATCTGCCATCATTGTTAGCCACTATTTTCGATGCATTTGCAGGATGTGAGCTCACCTTTTCCATGCTCCTGGATGAACTTTCTCACCTCCCTCACCTTCGCCTCAATCTCCCCAATCGCACCGTCCAGCCTCGCCTTCACCTTCTCATTCACCTCCGCCCCGCCCTTCAACGCCCGGATCGCGACGTCGTACCGGCTCACACAGTTCACGAGCATCATGTCAAACGGCGTCGTCGTGCTGCCCTCCTCGCGGTACCCCTCAACCGTCATCCGATGCAAGCCCGGGCGTCCGAACAGCAAGCCCTGCAGCTCCGTGGGGTACCCGTGGTAGTTGAAGCACACCGCCCGGTCCTCGGTGAAGGTCTCAAGGAAGATCTGCCGCGTCAGCGCGTGCGGGTGCTTAGCCTCCGCCTTGAGGACCATCAGGTCCGTCACATTCACGACGCGGACGCGGAGCTCCGGGGCGAGGGTGCGCAGAAGCTCGGCGGCTTTGACGACCTCGAAGGTGACCTCGACGCCGACGCCGACGATGACGACGTCCGGGTTGGCGCCGCCGTCGGTGGAGGCGAAGGACCAGGTGCTGGCGCCGATGCGGCAGTGCTCTGCGGCTGCGGAGGCGGAGAGGTAGGTTGCGGTGGGCTGCTTGGAGCCGATGACGAGGTTGACCTTGTCCTTGGATTGGAGGCAGTGGTGTACTGTGCTAAGTAAGCAGTTTGCGTCGGGGGGGAGGTACACCTGGCGATGTTAGCTGGTCGCGCTGCTTCATAGAGATGGTACATTGGAGACATACTCTGGCCGCCTCGGCCTTGAGGTTGAGGACCGCGCCGATGAAGGAGGGGTTTTGGTGGGAGAAGCCATTGTGCTCCTGTCGAGCCCAGGTGCTCGTCTCAATGTAGTTGATGGACGCCAGCTCGCCGCGCCACTTAACCTGCTTGGCTACCTTGTTGAACTTGGCATATTGCACCATCATCGTGTGCACGATACCCAGGAAAGACTCGTAGCTGGGGAAGAGACCGACACGGCCGGTTAGCGTGTAACCCTGCATGAATCCCTGGCAGCAGTGCTCTGAGAGAATCTCAATGACACGGCCACCTTGGGCGCGGGAGTACTCGTCCCACTGGAAGTTGCGGCCGGTGTGGTCGAGGACGGCATCAAGTTTGTTGCTCTCGAGCTCGTCAGGAGAGAACATGCGGAAGCCTTTCGGGTTGGCCTGCATCACCTCATCGAGAAGCTTTCCAGTCACCTTCATGCAGCTGGTCTGTTCGCCGGGCTCGACTGCCAGGGGTTGCCAATCGGGGACCTCGAGGCCGATGTACGGGTCGTATGTGGCCTTCAGCTGACCGAGCTTCTTGCTGTCATTCTTGGGGATGGCTTCGAGAATACTAGCGTTAGGCTTGCCATCGGTTAGGAGATTCCCGATGTCGTAGCGCGAGAGCCATTCGTCAAGCTTCTCGAGGTGAGTCTTGTCTGAGCCCGCCTTGGCCAGTGGGACCTGATGTGACTTGAAGGAGCCCTCGATAATGACCCCGTCAACTTCCTTCGGTCCAGACCATCCCTGAATGGGTCAGTTATCAGTTTCCTCGCACGTTTGGGTGAGGTTTACCTTGGGGGTGCGCAGCGCGATCATGGGCCACCGGGGCTTGACGATGGGCTGACCTGAACGTGCGGCCTTTTGGATCTTCTTGATCTCGGCAACAGCCCACTCCAGAGCGCCGGACAGATCCGTGTCAATGTCTTCCAGATCGTCGACGATGCAGACTTGATAGCCGTAGCCGGTGAACAAGGCGAAAATTTCCTTGTCGTCCATGCAGCCGAAGATGGTCCGCTCGCTAATCTTGAAGCCATTGATATGGAGGATGGGAATGACGGCACCAGACTCCTTGGGGTCGAGATACTTGATGGCATGCCAAGCCCTACAACTTATGAGAAGAGATCCAAACATGAGACCATAAAACTCACGTGGCAGTTGGACCGCTTTCGGCTTCACCATCGCCGACAATGCAGGTGACGATGAGATCCGGGTTGTCAAACACCGCGCCAAAGGAGACAGCTAAGGCGTAGCCAAGTTCGCCGCCCTCGTGGATGGCACCTGGTGTCTCGGAGTTGATATGGCTGGTTGTGTCAGTGTGTGGAAGTGGCTATTGCGAGACTCGGATCTTACCTGGGGAAGCCACCAGGCACCGAGAACTTGGTGATGAGGTTGTGCAGACCCTCTTTGGTAAGGCTGTACTTGTCCGGGTAGAATCTCCCCAGTGAACCCTCCAACCAGAGGGATGCCAGAGCCGCAGGAGCACCGTGGCCCGGGCCAATGACATAGATCATGTCCATGTCATGGTTGCGGATGAGCAAGTTGAGGTGGGACCACACCAGAATGAGACCGGGACAAGTGCCCCAGTGACCTGCGCCGTCAGCTATCGCTCGGCCGACTCCACGGTGGACTTACCCAGCAGTCGGGGTTTGATATGCTCAGGCTTTAGTCGAGACTCCAGGAGCACGTTGTCTCGGAGAAAGATCATCGCTGTTGGCTGTCAGCCGGGGTTCGGGAAGATGGCTAGATCTGCAGGGGCAGGGTGGGATCGGCTTACCAGCAGCGATGTAGCAGGCTGCATTTTGGAAGTCACGCAGGGACTTGGCGATTTTGGCGTCCAAAGGCTTCTTTTCGGTCTTTACGGCGAGGTCAAGCACACTATCTGGGAGATGAGAGGGCAGAGCAGGCGGGTTGGGCTCCTTGATGACTTCGCCAGGCATGTTGGCGATGGGAGTCCGCTGCGAGCAGACGGTCAGACTCTGGATATGTCTAGACGCAAGGAGATTCCCTGCTTGTTCGCTCGTGGACTGCGTTTGCGTCTGATGTTCCAATCAGTGCAGGGTGTCAATGTGGTTGGCGGTGGAGTTAAGTGCCGGGATGAAGGAGCAGCAGGATGCAACGTTGATGGAGGGAATGTTTTGTGGGTGCCAAGTGAAGAAGAATTCTGGAAACCAAGCTGGCGATGGATATGGCACTCCCAGTGACAGATTGGGAATTGAAAGGCCTCGGATGGAGCTTTGCTGTGCCGATTGAAGCGGATAGTGGGAATCAGGTTGGGAAGATGAGCGAGTCGATGACGTCGATGCTCACCTAAGGTAGAAATGAAGCTGCACGACGCCAAAGTGGGAACTACGGGAAGGTGCGGATACTTGCGAGTTGCGACTGCTTTCAAATTGCAATCGCTTTGTTCGGCTTGATGATTTAATCTAGAGAGCTGAATGGCGAAGGTTACTTGAAATTCAGAGCACCCAGAGCAATTGTCAAAATTGCGTCGAATTTGGTCATTCCCATGTCAAAGCTGCCGGATGGACGGGCCTTGCTGCAATGTTCCATGGCTGGCGACGATCTGCTGCAACGGCATTTCCTGGCGAATGCCGCACTTTGGAGCCACTGGAGATAGCGTCCCGAGGAAATGGGCCGTTCAGAGCCAGAACAAGCGGCCCGGAGGCGTGGCATCGTGATGATTACCGACCCATGATCTCACTCTTTCATGGGTGCTGAACAAATCGTCGAATGGGGCTCAAGCAATTCGTAAAAATGCAGCAGCGGGGAACGGGAGCTTGGGCCACGTGCTGCGGGGCAGTCAATTGGGGGCAGTCAATCGAGGCAATCAATCGTGACAGATCGGTACGTTCCTTTTCTTCCGTCATTCCCGTTCCGTCAGCGACCCGCTGTATTCCCGTGACATGGGTACGTGCATTGGCCAGCTCGTGAGAGCAGAGCCTCTTGCAGCTCCACCCGATCCACTGTCCGGACCTGAGCTCCGCTCGCAGGGCGGAAAACGGTGGCCAAAACGGTGAAGCGGAGCTTTTTCTACGCCTGAGCCACACGCATCCACCTTCGCGAAGCTCTGACATCAACATGGCGAAATCACGATGAAGCTGCCCTTTTTTGGATCTCAACCGCCCCCAGTGCCTCCCAATTCTGCCATTTTTGTGTTCCCCCAGGCCGAAATGCCGTGGCACATGGGTAAAAGTCCCGCCAATGGAGCAGGCACGGCCCCTCCAAACTGGGGAGCTGTTGCTGCCCTTGCCTCACCGTGAGCACACAATTGACGTCAGGCTTGTTGAAACGCTCGAGCTGCAAGTATGCAGACATGGGTGAGCTGAACCGCCCAATGGCAAGACTTGTTTTGTAAAGCACTGCTGCCTTTGTGGTACTACTTGAACCCGTCTTCTTCTTCTCCCAGGATTCATTCGTCTCTGTCATTCTACTCTGGTTTTTCTTAGTGCACCAGAAATGGCATCAATTGTATCAGACACCCTCAAGAAGGCCGAGAACGCAATCATGGGCGACGCAAAGCAGGCTCAGCTCGCCGAGAACACGGTCGAGCATGGCCCCAAGGCACAGATGACCACCGACTTTGGCGCCAAGGTCAACAACACCGACGACTGGTTGAGAGTCACCACCAACGACAAGACCGGTCCTATGCTCCTTGAAGACCCAATTGCAAGGGAAAAGGTAATTCAACATATCCAAGTCTGCTTCACCCGAACGACCATGGCTAACAAGTATCCAGATCCACCGCTTCGATCACGAGAGAATACCCGAGCGAGTTGTCCACGCCAGAGGTGCCGGCGCCTTTGGCACCTTCCGTCTCTTTGAGAGCGCTGGCGATGTGACGAATGCAGGCGTCCTTACCGATACGTCACGGGAGACGCCTGTGTTCCTCCGCTTTTCCACCGTCCTTGGCAGCCGTGGCAGCGCGGACACCGTCCGAGACGTGCGAGGCTTCGCGATCAAGTTCTACACCAAGGAGGGCAACTGGGACATGGTCGGCAACAACATCCCCGTCTTCTTCATCCAAGACGCGATGAAGTTCCCGGACGTCATTCACGCAGGCAAGCCCGAGCCACAGCTCGAGTTCCCCCAGGCCCAGTCTGCCCACGACAACTTCTGGGACTTCCAGTACTTGCATACCGAGGCCACGCACATGTTCATGTGGGCCATGTCTGACCGAACCATTCCCCGGTCATTCCGCATGATGCAGGGCTTCGGTGTCAACACCTACACCCTCACCAACGACAAGGGCGAACGTCACTTTGTCAAGTTCCACTTCACCCCCGAGCTTGGTGTGCACTCGCTTGTATGGGACGAAGCTCTCAAGCTCGCTGGACAAGACCCCGACTTCCACCGCAAGGACCTGGCTGAAGCCATTGAGAATGGCGCATTCCCTAAGTGGAAGTTTGGTATCCAGGTTCTGCCCGAGTCCAAGGAACATGACTTCGACTTTGACATTCTCGACGCCACCAAGGTCTGGCCCGAGGATCTCGTTCCCATCCGCTACATCGGAGAACTGGAGTTGAACCGCAACCCCGACGAGTACTTCACCCAGACCGAGCAGGTCGCTTTCTGCACCAGCCATGTCGTTCCTGGCATCGGATTCTCCGACGACCCTCTCCTCCAGGGCCGCAACTTTTCTTACTTTGATACCCAAATCTCTCGTCTCGGCATCAACTGGGAAGAGCTTTCCATCAACAAGCCTGTGTGCCCCGTCATGAACATGAACCGTGACGGAGCCATGCGCCACACCATTTCCAAGGGCCCCAACTACTGGCCCAACCGTTTCGAGGCTACGCCTCCCGCAAATCACTCCAAGGCAGCCAATGCCTACGTGGAATTTGCCCAGAAGGTGGAAGGCATGAAGCAGAGGACGAAAAGTGCCAAGTTCAAGGAGCACTTCTCACAAGCTCAGCTATTCTTCAACAGTTTGTCGCCGATCGAGAAGTCCCATGTCATCAACGCTTTCGCGTTCGAGCTGGACCACTGCGAAGACCCCATCGTCTACGAGCGTATGTCGCAGCGCCTTGCCGACATCGACCTCGGTCTGGCGCAAGCTGTCGCCGACATGGTTGGCGGTAAGGCCCCCGAGCAGGCCGGCAAGCAGAACCACGGCAAGAAGGCCAAGGGTCTCAGCCAGCTGGAATATCTGCCCGAGAACCCCACCATCAAGACCCGCCGTGTCGCCATCATCATTGCCGATGGCTACGACCCGCTTGCCTTCTCAACCATGAAGTCTGCCGTTGCCGGCGCCCAAGGTGTCCCCATGATCATTGGCACCCGACGCTCCGAGATCTACCCTGCCGGGGCCTCCAAGACGCCTGGTCAGGGGATTAAGCCCGACCATCACCTCGAGGGCTTCAGATCTACCATGGTCGACGCTGTTTTCGTCCCTGGCGGCGAGGACTCGATCAAGACTCTGTCCAAGAATGGTCGCGCCCAGCACTGGATCCGGGAGGCTTTCGGTCACCTCAAAGCTATTGCGGCCACTGGCGAAGCTGTTGACTTTGTCAACGCCACCATCAACGTTCCCAGCATTGCTGTTTCGAGCGACAGCAACGTTGAGGAGAGCTACGGCGTCGTCACCATGAAGAACATCCAGCCTGAGAGCTTCAAGGATGTGTTCACCATTGCCAAGAACAGCCAGGGATTCCTCGAGCAGTTCTTCTTCGTCATCTCTCAGCATCGTGTATGGGCTCGCGAGTTGGATGAGTTGAGCACCCAGGTGGCATATTAATGAAAGAAGGACTGAGATCAGGCGTTCACTGGGCAGGGTTTAGCGTATGTACTCAATGTTTGATTGATCTTGATACGAAGACTGTCTTCAAGTGGCCATTGTGAGGTATCAGCGTAAGCACCAACACTTGATGTCCATGAAGTAGCTCTTCAGAGAATTTGTGACCCAGTCCATTCTCTTTATGTAAATAATGGGATTTTACGTCTTGTAACGTCTACGCCCTAGGGTAAGTAGCCTCACCGGATCATACTCACCCATAACATTACCTTTTTTCTCATCGCCACTTAATCCTCCCTCTTGGACCTCGAAGACAGGAAAAACCAACATCCAACCATAGCCGCAAAAAGCGCTAGCGCAATCGGGTGCAACACCCACGTCCCGCTCGCCTGCGCAATCATACCCGTCGTAAACGGCGCCAGCGCGCCACCACTGCTTCCAAACGCCGTGATAATCGCGATCCCGCTCGTCCGACTGCGGCTCGGCATGCCCCTCAAAAACACCGTCGCCGCGCAGGGATAAATCGGGCCTAGCAGCAGTCCCACGATGGCAAGACTGACAGCATTACCCACGATGTTGGGCACGAACCACACGAGCAGCTGGAAGCACGCCGCGCCGAGCGTCATGACGTAGACGAAGCGCTTCTCGCCGACCTTCTGGCCGAGGCCGGAGAGGAGGAAGCGGCCGACGGTGATGCCGGCCCAGAAGCCCGCCGTGACGTAGCCGACGGCCTGCGGGTTCGCGACGTCGCGCACGTCGACGAGGAAGGAGATGACCCAGCCCGAGATGGAGACCTCGGCGCCCTGGTAGGCGAAGACGAAGAGGGCGCCGAGGAAGACGAGGCGCGCGCGCAGGGCATGGAACATGCTTGCCAACCGGGCCTTGACGCTCTGCTGCTGGGGGTCGTGCTGCTGCTCGCCTTCTGGGTTGTCGGTCTCGTAGCTGGCGAAGGACCACGCGGAGAAGAGCAGGCTGAAGGCGGCGAGGGACATGGGGATGAGGTAGAAGCGGAACCAGAGGTGCCATCCGATGGAGGAGACCATGGCGGTGGCGAGGACGGGGCCGACGGTGCCGCCGAGGCCGTAGGCGCCGTGGAGGGCGCCGAGGGCGGTGGTGCCGTTGCGGAGGGAGCCGCAGAAGAGGGTGTTGAGGGTGAGGTTTGTGGCCATGCCGAAGCCGAGGAGGAAGAAGGAGAGGACGATGACGGGGAAGGGGGCGCCGGTGACGAGGGGGATGTAGGCGGCGAGGAGGCAGGTCTGGGCGGCGATCATGAGGTGGGCGCGGGAGAGGCGGGTGCGCAGGGCGTCCACGAAGAAGGCGGCGGTGATGAAGCCGAGGGCGTTGCCGACGAAGATGAGGGAGACGACGGCGTAGCCTATGTTGTAGTATCTAAGGTGGGGCGTGAAGGTGAGTCGCGGTTGCGAGGGGAGGAGTGTGATCACGGTGGTGAGATGTAGGGGAGAATGGGGGATGGGACGTACTTCTCCATGTAGGGGATGAGAGCACCTGGCGCGCCGTCGTTGATGCCGTTGCCCATGTTCATGAGGCACGCCGCGAGGAAGCGCCAGCGGTTCATGTACGGGGACAGCACGCTCTGCGCGGGCTCGGCGGACTCGGCGCCGGCGTCGTCGCGGGCGAAGGCTTCCTGCTCCGAGGTGCGGTTCGACTCGAGGGCTGCAGGGTGCGAGGTGGGGGTGTGCTTCGGGAGCTGGTGCATGTGAATTGACTCCGGGCGGCTCCGGTGAGAGTCGACGTGGAGGAGAGACGCGCCGCCGCCGCCGGCACCGGCGACCTTGGCCGGGGGCGTTATGTGGATGTGGGACTGTTCATGGGTGATGAACGCGTCGAAGGTTGAGGTGTTCATTCTGGATGACCTGCGGGGTTGCGGTGATGAGGTCGCCGCGAGAGTATGTGAGTCTTGAACTGGAGTTGTTGGAGTTTTGAGGTTGTCAAATTGATCGGAGAAAAAAAGATTATGTCGGGTCCCCGAGTCCGGAGACGATAAGTGTGGGGCCGGCCAATTTCAACCGCGGTGAGATTAGATTGCCCATGCCGAATCGGGAAGGTCGACAATGGGGTTCCAGGGCTTGGATAACGGGAAGTTAGAGAGGGCGTAGAACACGTCGGTAGCTCGTCAGGACGGATTGGATGAACATTTAAGCTATAAGTTCTCTTCATGCTATACTGTTACTTATCGGGCTTGCGGTCCAAGCGATTCTGATGCGAGTGCGCGCCAGAGTGAATTGAGTCAATTGCAGTGCCTACAACTACAAGAAATTGAGTGCTCCAACTGCTAGCCTTATCGAATTGTCCATCAATACCCCGAAGCCTTAGACGAAGGTCATCAAGCCATGGGGTTTCGGCGTTAGATGAACGAGGCTCTGCTTACATCACCGTCTGCCGAGCCTGTCGCGGCACCCAAGCCGACTTGGTATCCCTCCCCAGTTCTCCAGACTTGGCAACCCAGTCACATTGCCGTCCTCTGCAAGTAAATGATCGACAACACGCATGTAAAGCACATGCATTCTTTCACAACAAATGCCGCTGTGCTTCGGATTTCGCATCCCACTTCAACTCCCGCTCGCATCCCTTGCAGTTCCATATGAACTTCATTGGTGGGACTCACATCTTGAATCAGGGGTATCGACAGTTGACGAGGATGCATGGATGATCGGGGAGGAATTCTGCGCCAACGAGTGCCGGTTCCTGGAGATGCTCATTACTGCAGGGAGAAGGTCAGATGTTGACCAAGCCTTGCTTTGATGAAGAGGGAGTATTTCCACGACTGACAAATCCATGTGCACAAAGCGCAAAGCCTTGGCTGATGATATTTCAATGGACTCGGCCTCAGTCTCAGTCAGTTGAAGCGTTCCAATCAGAATTTAATAGAACTCCAACTTGCAGATTCTTCACTTGATATCGGATAGTATATAACTCTCCCTTTAAACCGCCGTTGAGTAAGATTATGAAGAACCAAGCAAGAATAGTCACTCACCCATCACTCCCTGTCTGCAAAAATGTTCACCAACACCGTCGTAGCCGCCATTCTCGGCGCTCTACCTACTACCTTTGCTTGCTTGGGCTATGAGGGAGGGCTTCCTACCCCGACTGAGAACAGACAGATCTCTGCGCCGATCTACGTCAAGTCCGGCGAAGTGTTCGACGGAGGATGGGCAAAGTATGATCGGAACCCCACTTCTTGCAGGGAGCAAGAGGAAGGCGGTGCGAAACCTTTGCCCGTACACTCGGGGGAACACGCGAGGCTGACAAAGAACAGGCGAGTCCGACACAGCTTTTGTCCTGGAGAAGGGCGCCACCCTGAGAAACGTCATCATCGGCAAGACTGCTGGTGAAGGTGTCTACTGTCTCGGAGGTGGTTGCACGATCGAGTTTGTCTGGTTCGAGGATGTGTGCGAGGACGCCATCTCTGTTGTAAGTGTCACTTGAATATGTGTTCCAGGTGTTTGACGTTATCAGGATTGGCTGACAATACTACAGAAGGAGGACCAAGCTGGAGACGAGACCTGGATCATTGGCGGCGGCGCGTACCACGCCTCCGACAAGATCATCCAGCACAACGGCTGCGGCAAGGTCAACGTTCGTCATCACTTCTTTCCATTCTTTCGGTACATTCTGACATGAAAATGCTTGCAGATCATCAACTTCTACGCCGAGGACTATGGTAAAGTTTACCGATCCTGCGGAACGGTAAGAGCAACACCCAAATTCCTTGTCTTGAGAAAACGCTGAGTGACTTTCTTATAGTGCCAACAGTGCGCCCGTGAAGTTTATGTCGAGGGAGTGACTGCATATAACGGCGGCGAGGTTGTCGGAATCACCAAAGCCAATGGTGACAAGGCGACGCTGGTGAATGTCTGCACTGATGCGAAGACGCCTTGCCAGAACTATAGCGGCCCTGGGGAGAAGGATGGCGCCTGCTAAATTTGAATGTGCCATGCAAGACAACATGAGTATCTCTAACTTTGGACGAAGATGCATGCTTGCTAGGATGTTCAACCAAGATCGATTTCGTTTTATCTACTACCGAATTAGATGTTCTGGAGTAGTCAGACAAACAGAGATACTTTCAGTTTTGTTACTTTTCCCGTCATTTTCGCAGGCGCATAGATGATGAAAAGTAAGAAACGGAGTGATTGCGGCGTTTTACCACTGAAATCAAGCATCGGGGCTAATCTATTCTGAAATACTAATTACCAGCATTCTCTGTACCAGTCCAATTCATGTCTCCTTCGAAGATCTCGTAACAAATCTCTGTCTCAATGCCATGGCAACACTGAGAGTCATTCCCATCTGTTGAAACCAACTGTGAATTCCATGCCGAAACAACATTCATGGCGGGAAAAAACCGTTGTTCCATTCTCATGTCATCATCAAAGCCTTCGAGCAGCCCTGGCTCCCACGCAACTTGAAAATCTTGATTCACACTTCCGGGCTGCTGGATCCACGTCAGTTGAGTGTTAACATGAGGGATATAAAAGCCCTGCACCGCGTGAATAGAATGAAGAGCTTCGATAGGCTCGACATCCCACGAAGTCTCAACCACATTCTCCCCGTTTGCGAAGTGCTGAATCCATGTTGTGTCGTCAAATATGTGAGAAGCTGGATGATCTTCCACCATCATATTGTCATGGCCGATGCCCGCAGACATTGCTGAATTCTGAAGTCTTGCAGAGCTTTCGTTCATAGGTTCGGCTTCCGTTAGGCTGAAACCCCCTTCTCCACAGGAGTCTTTCTGACCACTGTCGTAATGACAATCAGGATCATCACCGAGACCTACCGTTTCCTCTGGACTGTCTTCATCCATGCAGCTGGATGACGAGCTTTCCACTGAGGTGCCTGAAGTGGCTGAACTGACTATGAAGTCTTCCAAAGATCCCAATTCCTCTAGACCGTCCTTGTCAAGATCAAGGACCAGCTGCCATATATCTTCCTCAAAGCTCGTCCATTCCCGGTGAAAGAGCAACAGGTCTGCCACCACTCTGTGTCCTTGTAGTTGTGCAAATCTGATAGCCCTGAAGTATTGCAAACAGCCATTTCCGATGACGTTTGCTCCACAATCAATGAGAAATTGAACCATGTCTAGTCGACCGTGCTCCGCGGCACCCTCCAAGGCTGTCCTGCCACCTGTCTCGGCACCTGAGGCATTGACGTTGACCCTCAGGTCGATGAGACGCTTTGCAATTCCAAGACGACCTGTAATGGCTGCAAGTTGTAATGCTGTGGCCCCACCTGTCTTCGCTGCGGGGGCGTTGACGTCTGCTCCGGCTTCGAGAAGGAGGTCTATTACCTCTAAAATTCCATCCTCGACCGCCTTCTGAAGAGGGCTGCGCCCGAATCTGACGAGATCGTTGGGCTCATTTGGGCTGAAGCCAGCCTTCAAAAGAACCTCAGTCATTTCCTTCAATCTTCTCTCAACTGACAAATATAAAGGACCCGGCCGGTCTGCATGACTATTATCCACTATTCTCCTACGAACTAATTTCGCGAGAGTTTCGACATCCCCATGGCAGACAGCCACAGATATCGTGAGTCTGTCGGGATAGATGTTGTTTTCCAAGAGCTTATCCAGACACTCCTGGGACCAGATCGACAGAGTCAGCGGCGAGCCGCACAAAAGCTCGAGTCCGAACTGTGGCTCTCGATGCCAAATGGGGATATTTTCCTCAAATGACTGAGATATGATTGATTTAAGATCTTCCCTACGAGGTGTTGCTGGGAGTTTCAACTCAGGATTAGAGCCGGCCAGGTAAACAGGAATCAAAGCTGGTATGGAGCCCTGCATCTTGGATAGAAGCATGTCCACTATGTCCATTCTGTTATACCAGCATGCTAGACCCAAAGAATTTCCTTCTTGACACCGGCCAGGAAAATCCCCTGGACGATTGTGCAACAATCGTTGAACCAGATCTGTTGAGCCAGATGAGATGGCAAGCATAACACTAGCGCAGAGGGCGCCAGGGTCATAGGCGTTAGGGCTCTCTGTTAGAGCTTGATTTATTCTGGGAGTAGACCTTGTGAGAAAGGCGGCCGCTAAGGTCGATAATTTGCTCAAAGTACACCGGGAGTTGCCCTGCAGGTTTCGCAGGGAGACATCCTCAGAATGGCTGTAGTGCTCTAGTAGGACCGCTAATTCACACTCACTGCCCCTTGTGTCTGCGCAGGCGTTGACCAGCGAGGATATGACCTCCAAGTAATCGTCTTTGTAGTCGTTGAATACCACCCATTGGCGGCTCTCTCTCTTCATCGCATACGGCGTCATGGGACTCAGTCTTGACAAAGCGGTCTGCAAAGCCGTTTTTCCACCTGGCCCCCGCCAATTCAGGTCTGCGCCATGTTCCGCAGCATAATGGACGATCCAAGGGTATGGTGGCCTGCAGGCAGCGTGGTAGACAGCCCAAATGGGCAGGCTAGCTCCGTACTGAGTTAAGATTGAAAATGACGAGGGCGTCTCAGTAGCAGCTCCAATAATTGATGCTCCCAATGCATTGACATGAAGGGAGCACTTGTGGTCTTTGAATTCCGAGATGCTGCAGTCGTCGAAGACCCGATCCCACATATAATTCTTTCCATCATCTTTGAATCTCCTGTCTTCGAAATAAGCATTGACGTCAGCTCCATACTCGCATAGGAGCTCGACAACATCAAAGTGGTCCGACAATGCTGCGAAGTGGATTGGGCAGGCTACATCTACGGCGTTATCTGGGCCATTGATAGGTGCGCCATATTGGAGAAGCAATTCGCAGGTCTCCCGATGTCCTTCGTATGCAGCGGCACAGAGTGCCGAGAACATGATGTCTTCCGTGATGACCATGTCCTGCTGATTGCCGCAGCAAAATTCAACAATCTTGTCAAAGCCACGTTCGGCAGCAATGCATAGAACATCGGCAGTGATAAGGTCAGGTATAGAAGCCGACGGTTCTGACCGCCGAACATGACCAAGTAGATATTTCATTTTTCTCATGGCGTTCTCTTCGTTTCCAGTCTGCATTGAGAACCCCATTACGCTGTGTGTTTGGGAGAATGTGGGCTGGCGATAGCGGGCGGACTCGTGGTATTGTGACTGGTGTTTGATATTTGCGCCATGCTGAATCAAAACGTCTGCCACGTGAAAATCAAGGCAGATGGCCAGCATGAGTGCTGAAGCACCTATCTCCGTCGGCTTCTCATTGAGAAAATTGCCAGCCTCCAAAAGACGCTCGACAAGGGTCAAGAAGATGTCATGCTCTCCCGGCGTCATGTCGTTGAACTGTTGGAACTCATCAGATAACAGCATCAAGAGCGGCGTGATCTTGCTTCCACGACAACCGTTTGGATCGGCGCCGGCGTCAAGGAGCTTGATAGCGAGTTCACACTCATGTGCGTTTGCGGCGTCTTGTAACGGAAAAATAGTCCTTCCAAGATATTGAACAGGCAAATCGACATCAGGGTTTTGTCCTGAATTGAGAAGCCATGAAATGACTTTGGAGTTAGTCACATGCTCCTCACCTGAAGAACCGTGTATATGAAACTCAATGCAAAGCTTGAACAGATTTTCGGCGATTGAAGTGACAGTCGAATCTTGCTGCGCAAGGTCAAGTGGCTGGTTCGTCAGGCCAGAGCGGTCGATCAGGTTGACGATTGCATCCCAGGCAGGGCTTTCTGCAAAGCGGGCATGATACATGTTGTTCGAGAGGTAATACAAAATGAGCTTGATGTGCTCATTGAAGGCTTGGTCGGCTGCTCCGTGCACGATGAGTTGTGCACGGTTGGAGATCTCATTCTTGACTTTCTCGGGCATCAAGGATGCGATATTGGCGGCTACGTCACAGACATTATCCAATGAAATCCCGGTCAATCGCTGATGTATAGAAGGAAAGGCCAATTGCGTCCAGCTGTCAGGACGTTGAAACTCATCATCGATGGCTTTGTTCGTAAAGTTCAATATGACTGATGATGGTTTAGCAACTTCCTTTTAAGTATTGAACGTTACTCACATGGCAATATGGTGTCCTGGAATCGTAGCCATGGGAGCGTCTGGGGCCATCTTAATTGCGTAGGTGTCGGAGTTGGCGTGCGGATGCAAAGTTCCATATCCTTGGGAGTCTTTGGACTCTCGGCTGCGGCGAGCAAGTTAGCGATGCTTTTGCAACGGAATCGACTTGGAGTAAATCGTACCATTTGTGGTGTACTTGGTTAGCGCATCTGGCTGATAACGACTCCGCTCCTTCTTGAGTGTGTTGCATGAGACTTTTCTGCGGTTATAGTAAACCGCACTGGCTTTGCCTTGCTGTTCTCTCTTCAGGAGCTTATGATCGGTGTATCGCCAGGCAACCGCACTTGCGTTTTTCCGGATATTCCAGAACCGTAATTGAGCCTCAAGTTCCGATTTTCTGAAGAAAGTTAGCGTTCAGCACAAACAAAGGTGGACCGCGTAGCAAACTCACGTCACTAGAAACCCGTCTTCTTCCAGCTTGTCCCTGATCTTTTTCTGGGACAGGCGGCCGAACACATACATCTCCTCGATTGCAGCCTTACGTCGCGTCCAATCTGGATTGTCGAAACACAATCTCTTGGAGGGCGGCATCTTTGTGAGTCCTGAAAATTGGCGACTGAGCTCGTGTGTGCAGGCTCTCACTCATTGATATCGAGGAGAAAGTAATCGGCAACTTGGAAAGGGAATCGCCTCAGCCCGAAATATCCAGATTGTAAGAACGAGTGGGGAGGACAAACAGCGATGCTGGCTTCAAGGCAGTCATAACGTGATAAATTGAAAAACAGGGCTGTGCCTTCAGCTTTATGAGAACATTGCAATTGGTCCAGTCCAAGTTCTGGAAACCCGGTACACGTGATTTTGCTGACGCCTGCGTGCCCGACGCTCTCAGCGCCAGCTCAAGTCGCACAGACAAGGCATTCTGCAGGCTCTCGACGAACCGATTGGCCGAGTCCAACCTCTGCGAAAGCCCTCAGCGTCATCCGGCTCCAAAAACGAGGCACGCCGCTGAAATGCAACGTTATTGGCCCGAACCAACCTCTGGAAACAACATGGCATGGGTGTGTGGAGCCAGCAGAGGTGCATCACCTCTCTTGGTTCCGGTTCAAACACCAGTTCTGATTTGTCCGTGCCAATATCTGGGAACAGGCACAAGGGCATACACTTTTGAGTGGGGAGTGATCTGGGCTAGTCGAGGTACAGTACCTGCTGAAGATCACGGTTGGAAATCCGAATCGACCGCAAGTTATGATTTGCCAGAGCCAATCTCTGCAAACCTGAGGTTTTCTTGCGCAGAAGG